>BDSL01000292.1:0-28749 GCA_003116995.1 Yamagishiella unicocca | reverse complement strand
GTTTATCCATGGTTTCGGGGCCAGTCCACCCCCAAAAAATATTTTGATGACACCAACTGCCTTGATTTCTTCTCCTGAACAAAATGAGTATAATATTGCTATACTTTGTCGTACATTCGGGTACTGTACTGCTAAACCCTAAGACTAAATCCCATGATGTACAGCAGTGCCAAATCAGGCCCAAGATCGATCCAAATGGGATCCAATTAATATTATAATATTATATGTCCTAATTAGGGCCAATGGCCAAGAAAAAAATATTTTTGGTCCTAGGTTATACTTTTGGCCTCCTGATGGTTTATCCATGGTTTCGGGGCCAGTCCCACCCCCAAAAAATATTTTTGATGACACCAACTGCCTTGATTCTTCTCCTGAACAAAATGAGTATAATATTGCTATACTTTGTCGTACATTCGGGTACTGTACTGCTAAACCCTAAGACTAAATCCCATGATGTACAGCAGTGCCAAATCAGGCCCAAGATCGATCCAAATGGGATCCAATTAATATTATAATATTATATGTCCTAATTATGGGCCAATGGCCAAGAAAAAAAAATTTTTGGTCCTAGGTTATACTTTTGGCCTCCTGATGGTTTATCCATGGTTTCGGGGCCAGTCCCACCCCAAAAAATATTTTGATGACACCAACTGCCTTGATTTCTTCTCCTGAACAAAATGAGTATAATATTGCTATACTTTGTCGTACATTCGGGTACTGTACTGCTAAACCCTAAGACTAAATCCCATGATGTACAGCAGTGCCAAATCAGGCCCAAGATCGATCCAAATGGGATCCAATTAATATTATAATATATGTCCTAATTAAGGGCCAATGGCCAAGAAAAAAATATTTTTGGTCCTAGGTTATACTTTTGGCCTCCTGATGGTTTATCCATGGTTTCGGGGCCAGTCCCACCCCAAAAAATATTTTGATGACACCAACTGCCTTGATTTCTTCTCCTGAACAAAATGAGTATAATATTGCTATACTTTGTCGTACATTCGGGTACTGTACTGCTAAACCCTAAGACTAAATCCCATGATGTACAGCAGTGCCAAATCAGGCCCAAGATCGATCCAAATGGGATCCAATTAATATTATAATATTATTGAACAAAATGAGTATAATATTGCTATACTTTGTCGTACATTCGGGTACTGTACTGCTAAACCCTAAGACTAAATCCCATGATGTACAGCAGTGCCAAATCAGGCCCAAGATCGATCCAAATGGGATCCAATTAATATTATAATATTATATGTCCTAATTATGGGCCAATGGCCAAGAAAAAAAATTTTTGGTCCTAGGTTATACTTTTGGCCTCCTGATGGTTTATCCATGGTTTCGGGGCCAGTCCCACCCCCAAAAAATATTTTGATGACACCAACTGCCTTGATTTCTTCTCCTGAACAAAATGAGTATAATATTGCTATACTTTGTCGTACATTCGGGTACTGTACTGCTAAACCCTAAGACTAAATCCCATGATGTACAGCAGTGCCAAATCAGGCCCAAGATCGATCCAAATGGGATCCAATTAATATTATAATATTATATGTCCTAATTAAGGGCCAATGGCCAAGAAAAAAATTTTTGGTCCTAGGTTATACTTTTGGCCTCCTGATGGTTTATCCATGGTTTCGGGGCCAGTCCCACCCCCAAAAAATATTTTGATGACACCAACTGCCTTGATTTCTTCTCCTGAACAAAATGAGTATAATATTGCTATACTTTGTCGTACATTCGGGTACTGTACTGCTAAACCCTAAGACTAAATCCCATGATGTACAGCAGTGCCAAATCAGGCCCAAGATCGATCCAAATGGGATCCAATTAATATTATAATATTATTGAACAAAATGAGTATAATATTGCTATACTTTGTCGTACATTCGGGTACTGTACTGCTAAACCCTAAGACTAAATCCCATGATGTACAGCAGTGCCAAATCAGGCCCAAGATCGATCCAAATGGGATCCAATTAATATTATAATATTATATGTCCTAATTATGGGCCAATGGCCAAGAAAAAAATATTTTTGGTCCTAGGTTATACTTTTGGCCTCCTGATGGTTTATCCATGGTTTCGGGCCAGTCCCACCCCCAAAAAATATTTTGATGACACCAACTGCCTTGATTTCTTCTCCTGAACAAAATGAGTATAATATTGCTATACTTTGTCGTACATTCGGGTACTGTACTGCTAAACCCTAAGACTAAATCCCATGATGTACAGCAGTGCCAAATCAGGCCCAAGATCGAATCCAAATGGGATCCAATTAATATTATAATATATATGTCCTAATTAGGGCCAATGGCCAAGAAAAAAAATATTTTGGTCCTAGGTTATACTTTTGGCCTCCTGATGGTTTATCCATGGTTTCGGGGCCAGTCCACCCCCAAAAAATATTTTGATGACACCACGAAGGCTGCTTGAAGATGTTCTTGCTCCTGAAAAAAAAAAAAAAAAAAAAACAAAATGAGTATAATATTGCTATACTTTGTCGTACATTCGGGTACTGTACTGCTAAACCCTAAGACTAAATCCCATGATGTACAGCAGTGCCAAATCAGGCCCAAGATCGATCCAAATGGGATCCAATTAATATTATAATATTATATGTCCTAATTATGGGCCAATGGCCAAGAAAAAATATTTTTGGTCCTAGGTTATACTTTGGCCTCCTGATGGTTATCCATGGTTTCGGGGCCAGTCCCACCCCCAAAAAATATTTGATGACACCAACTGCCCTTGATTTCTTCTCCTGAACAAAATGAGTATAATATTGCTATACTTTGTCGTACATTCGGGTACTGTACTGCTAAACCCTAAGACTAAATCCCATGATGTACAGCAGTGCCAAATCAGGCCCAAGATCGATCCAAATGGGATCCAATTAATATTATAATATTATATGTCCTAATTAAGGGCCAATGGCCAGAAAAAAATATTTTGGTCCTAGGTTATACTTTTGGCCTCCTGATGGTTTATCCATGGTTTCGGGGCCAGTCCCACCCCCAAAAAATATTTTGATGACACCAACTGCCTTGATTTCTTCTCCTGAACAAAATGAGTATATATTGCTATACTTTGTCGTACATTCGGGTACTGTACTGCTAAACCCTAAGACTAAATCCCATGATGTACAGCAGTGCCAAATCAGGCCCAAGATCGATCCAAATGGGATCCAATTAATATTATAATATTATTGAACAAAATGAGTATAATATTGCTATACTTTGTCGTACATTCGGGTACTGTACTGCTAAACCCTAAGACTAAATCCCATGATGTACAGCAGTGCCAAATCAGGCCCAAGATCGATCCAAATGGGATCCAATTAATATTATAATATTATATGTCCTAATTAGGGCCAATGGCCAAGAAAAAAATATTTTTGGTCCTAGGTTATACTTTTGGCCTCCTGATGGTTTATCCATGGTTTCGGGGCCAGTCCCACCCCCAAAAAATATTTTGATGACACCAACTGCCTTGATTTCTTCTCCTGAACAAAATGAGTATAATATTGCTATACTTTGTCGTACATTCGGGTACTGTACTGCTAAACCCTAAGACTAAATCCCATGATGTACAGCAGTGCCAAATCAGGCCAAGATCGATCCAAATGGGATCCAATTAATATTATAATATTATGAACAAAATGAGTATAATATGCTATACTTTGTCTACATTCGGTACTGTACTGCTAAACCCTAAGACTAAATCCATGATGTACAGCATGCAAATCAGGCCCAAGATCGATCCAATGGGATCCAATTAATATTATAATATTATATGTCCTAATTAGGGCCAATGGCCAAGAAAAAAATATTTTTGGTCCTAGGTTATACTTTTGGCCTCCTGATGGTTTATCCATGGTTTCGGGGCCAGTCCCACCCCCAAAAAATATTTTGATGACACCAACTGCCTTGATTTCTTCTCCTGAACAAAATGAGTATAATATTGCTATACTTTGTCGTACATTCGGGTACTGTACTGCTAAACCCTAAGACTAAATCCCATGATGTACAGCAGTGCCAAATCAGGCCCAAGATCGATCCAAATGGGATCCAATTAATATTATAATATTATATGTCCTAATTATGGCCAATGGCCAAGAAAAAAATATTTTTGGTCCTAGGTTATACTTTTGGCCTCCTGATGGTTTATCCATGGTTTCGGGCCAGTCCCACCCCCAAAAATATTTTGATGACACCAACTGCCTTGATTTCTCTCCTGAACAAAATGAGTATAATATTGCTATACTTTGTCGTACATTCGGGTACTGTACTGCTAAACCCTAAGACTAAATCCCATGATGTACAGCAGTGCCAAATCAGGCCCAAGATCGATCCAAATGGGATCCAATTAATATTATAATATTATTGAACAAAATGAGTATAATATTGCTATACTTTGTCGTACATTCGGGTACTGTACTGCTAAACCCTAAGACTAAATCCCATGATGTACAGCAGTGCCAAATCAGGCCCAAGATCGATCCAAATGGGATCCAATTAATATTATAATATTATATGTCCTAATTATGGGCCAATGGCCAAGAAAAAAATATTTTTGGTCCTAGGTTATACTTTTGGCCTCCTGATGGTTTATCCATGGTTTCGGGCCAGTCCCACCCCCAAAAAATATTTTGATGACACCAACTGCCTTGATTTCTTCTCCTGAACAAAATGAGTATAATATTGCTATACTTTGTCGTACATTCGGGTACTGTACTGCTAAACCCTAAGACTAAATCCCATGATGTACAGCAGTGCCAAATCAGGCCCAAGATCGATCCAAATGGGATCCAATTAATATTATAATATTATATGTCCTAATTAAGGGCCAATGGCCAAGAAAAAAATATTTTTGGTCCTAGGTTATACTTTTGGCCTCCTGATGGTTTATCCATGGTTTCGGGGCCAGTCCCACCCCCAAAAAATATTTTGATGACACCAACTGCCTTGATTTCTTCTCCTGAACAAAATGAGTATAATATTGCTATACTTTGTCGTACATTCGGGTACTGTACTGCTAAACCCTAAGACTAAATCCCATGATGTACAGCAGTGCCAAATCAGGCCCAAGATCGATCCAAATGGGATCCAATTAATATTATAATATTATTGAACAAAATGAGTATAATATTGCTATACTTTGTCGTACATTCGGGTACTGTACTGCTAAACCCTAAGACTAAATCCCATGATGTACAGCAGTGCCAAGTCAGGCCCAAGATCGATCCAAATGGGATCCAATTAATATTATAATATTATATGTCCTAATTATGGGCCAATGGCCAAGAAAAAAATATTTTTGGTCCTAGGTTATACTTTTGGCCTCCTGATGGTTTATCCATGGTTTCGGGGCCAGTCCCACCCCCAAAAAATATTTTGATGACACCAACTGCCTTGATTTCTTCTCCTGAACAAAATGAGTATAATATTGCTATACTTTGTCGTACATTCGGGTACTGTACTGCTAAACCCTAAGACTAAATCCCATGATGTACAGCAGTGCCAAATCAGGCCCAAGATCGATCCAAATGGGATCCAATTAATATTATAATATTATATGTCCTAATTAGGGCCAATGGCCAAGAAAAAAATATTTTTGGTCCTAGGTTATACTTTTGGCCTCCTGATGGTTTATCCATGGTTTCGGGGCCAGTCCCACCCCCAAAAAATATTTTGATGACACCAACTGCCTTGATTTCTTCTCCTGAACAAAATGAGTATAATATTGCTATACTTTGTCGTACATTCGGGTACTGTACTGCTAAACCCTAAGACTAAATCCCATGATGTACAGCAGTGCCAAATCAGGCCCAAGATCGATCCAAATGGGATCCAATTAATATTATAATATTATTGAACAAAATGAGTATAATATTGCTATACTTTGTCGTACATTCGGGTACTGTACTGCTAAACCCTAAGACTAAATCCCATGATGTACAGCAGTGCCAAATCAGGCCCAAGATCGATCCAAATGGGATCCAATTAATATTATAATATTATATGTCCTAATTATGGGCCAATGGCCAAGAAAAAAATATTTTTGGTCCTAGGTTATACTTTTGGCCTCCTGATGGTTTATCCATGGTTTCGGGGCCAGTCCCACCCCCAAAAAATATTTTGATGACACCAACTGCCTTGATTTCTTCTCCTGAACAAAATGAGTATAATATTGCTATACTTTGTCGTACATTCGGGTACTGTACTGCTAAACCCTAAGACTAAATCCCATGATGTACAGCAGTGCCAAATCAGGCCCAAGATCGATCCAAATGGGATCCAATTAATATTATAATATTATATGTCCTAATTATGGGCCAATGGCCAAGAAAAAAATATTTTTGGTCCTAGGTTATACTTTTGGCCTCCTGATGGTTTATCCATGGTTTCGGGGCCAGTCCCACCCCCAAAAAATATTTTGATGACACCAACTGCCTTGATTTCTTCTCCTGAACAAAATGAGTATAATATTGCTATACTTTGTCGTACATTCGGTACTGTACTGCTAAACCCTAAGACTAAATCCATGATGTACAGCAGTGCCAAATCAGCCAAGATCGATCCAAATGGATCCAATTAATATTATAATATTATTAACAAAATGAGTATAATATTGCTATACTTTGTCGTACATTCGGGTACTGTACTGCTAAACCCTAAGACTAAATCCCATGATGTACAGCAGTGCCAAATCAGGCCCAAGATCGATCCAAATGGGATCCAATTAATATTATAATATTATATGTCCTAATTAAGGGCCAATGGCCAAGAAAAAAATATTTTTGGTCCTAGGTTATACTTTTGGCCTCCTGATGGTTTATCCATGGTTTCGGGGCCAGTCCCACCCCCAAAAAATATTTTGATGACACCAACTGCCTTGATTTCTTCTCCTGAACAAAATGAGTATAATATTGCTATACTTTGTCGTACATTCGGGTACTGTACTGCTAAACCCTAAGACTAAATCCCATGATGTACAGCAGTGCCAAATCAGGCCCAAGATCGATCCAAATGGGATCCAATTAATATTATAATATTATTGAACAAAATGAGTATAATATTGCTATACTTTGTCGTACATTCGGGTACTGTACTGCTAAACCCTAAGACTAAATCCCATGATGTACAGCAGTGCCAATCAGGCCCAAGATCGATCCAAATGGGATCCAATTAATATTATAATATTATATGTCCTAATTATGGGCCAATGGCCAAGAAAAAAATATTTTTGGTCCTAGGTTATACTTTTGGCCTCCTGATGGTTTATCCATGGTTTCGGGGCCAGTCCCACCCCCAAAAAATATTTTGATGACACCAACTGCCTTGATTTCTTCTCCTGAACAAAATGAGTATAATATTGCTATACTTTGTCGTACATTCGGGTACTGTACTGCTAAACCCTAAGACTAAATCCCATGATGTACAGCAGTGCCAAATCAGGCCCAAGATCGATCCAAATGGGATCCAATTAATATTATAATATTATATGTCCTAATTAAGGGCCAATGGCCAAGAAAAAAATATTTTTGGTCCTAGGTTATACTTTTGGCCTCCTGATGGTTTATCCATGGTTTCGGGGCCAGTCCCACCCCCAAAAAATATTTTGATGACACCAACTGCCTTGATTTCTTCTCCTGAACAAAATGAGTATAATATTGCTATACTTTGTCGTACATTCGGGTACTGTACTGCTAAACCCTAAGACTAAATCCCATGATGTACAGCAGTGCCAAATCAGGCCCAAGATCGATCCAAATGGGATCCAATTAATATTATAATATTATTGAACAAAATGAGTATAATATTGCTATACTTTGTCGTACATTCGGGTACTGTACTGCTAAACCCTAAGACTAAATCCCATGATGTACAGCAGTGCCAATCAGGCCCAAGATCGATCCAAATGGGATCCAATTAATATTATAATATTATATGTCCTAATTATGGGCCAATGGCCAAGAAAAAAATATTTTTGGTCCTAGGTTATACTTTTGGCCTCCTGATGGTTTATCCATGGTTTCGGGCCAGTCCCACCCCCAAAAAATATTTTGATGACACCAACTGCCTTGATTTCTTCTCCTGAACAAAATGAGTATAATATTGCTATACTTTGTCGTACATTCGGGTACTGTACTGCTAAACCCTAAGACTAAATCCCATGATGTACAGCAGTGCCAAATCAGGCCCAAGATCGATCCAAATGGGATCCAATTAATATTATAATATTATTGAACAAAATGAGTATAATATTGCTATACTTTGTCGTACATTCGGGTACTGTACTGCTAAACCCTAAGACTAAATCCCATGATGTACAGCAGTGCCAAATCAGGCCCAAGATCGATCCAAATGGGATCCAATTAATATTATAATATTATATGTCCTAATTATGGGCCAATGGCCAAGAAAAAAATATTTTTGGTCCTAGGTTATACTTTTGGCCTCCTGATGGTTTATCCATGGTTTCGGGGCCAGTCCCACCCCCAAAAAATATTTTGATGACACCAACTGCCTTGATTTCTTCTCCTGAACAAAATGAGTATAATATTGCTATACTTTGTCGTACATTCGGGTACTGTACTGCTAAACCCTAAGACTAAATCCCATGATGTACAGCAGTGCCAAATCAGGCCCAAGATCGATCCAAATGGGATCCAATTAATATTATAATATTATTGAACAAAATGAGTATAATATTGCTATACTTTGTCGTACATTCGGGTACTGTACTGCTAAACCCTAAGACTAAATCCCATGATGTACAGCAGTGCCAATCAGGCCCAAGATCGATCCAAATGGGATCCAATTAATATTATAATATTATATGTCCTAATTATGGCCAATGGCCAAGAAAAAATATTTTTGGTCCTAGGTTATACTTTTGGCCTCCTGATGGTTTATCCATGGTTTCGGGGCCAGTCCCACCCCCAAAAAATATTTTGATGACACCAACTGCCTTGATTTCTTCTCCTGAACAAAATGAGTATAATATTGCTATACTTTGTCGTACATTCGGGTACTGTACTGCTAAACCCTAAGACTAAATCCCATGATGTACAGCAGTGCCAAATCAGGCCCAAGATCGATCCAAATGGGATCCAATTAATATTATAATATTATATGTCCTAATTATGGGCCAATGGCCAAGAAAAAAATATTTTTGGTCCTAGGTTATACTTTTGGCCTCCTGATGGTTTATCCATGGTTTCGGGGCCAGTCCCACCCCCAAAAAATATTTTGATGACACCAACTGCCTTGATTTCTTCTCCTGAACAAAATGAGTATAATATTGCTATACTTTGTCGTACATTCGGGTACTGTACTGCTAAACCCTAAGACTAAATCCCATGATGTACAGCAGTGCCAAATCAGGCCCAAGATCGATCCAAATGGGATCCAATTAATATTATAATATTATTGAACAAAATGAGTATAATATTGCTATACTTTGTCGTACATTCGGGTACTGTACTGCTAAACCCTAAGACTAAATCCCATGATGTACAGCAGTGCCAAGTCAGGCCCAAGATCGATCCAAATGGGATCCAATTAATATTATAATATTATATGTCCTAATTATGGGCCAATGGCCAAGAAAAAAATATTTTTGGTCCTAGGTTATACTTTTGGCCTCCTGATGGTTTATCCATGGTTTCGGGGCCAGTCCCACCCCCAAAAAATATTTTGATGACACCAACTGCCTTGATTTCTTCTCCTGAACAAAATGAGTATAATATTGCTATACTTTGTCGTACATTCGGGTACTGTACTGCTAAACCCTAAGACTAAATCCCATGATGTACAGCAGTGCCAAATCAGGCCCAAGATCGATCCAAATGGGATCCAATTAATATTATAATATTATATGTCCTAATTATGGGCCAATGGCCAAGAAAAAAATATTTTTGGTCCTAGGTTATACTTTTGGCCTCCTGATGGTTTATCCATGGTTTCGGGGCCAGTCCCACCCCCAAAAAATATTTTGATGACACCAACTGCCTTGATTTCTTCTCCTGAACAAAATGAGTATAATATTGCTATACTTTGTCGTACATTCGGGTACTGTACTGCTAAACCCTAAGACTAAATCCCATGATGTACAGCAGTGCCAAATCAGGCCCAAGATCGATCCAAATGGGATCCAATTAATATTATAATATTATTGAACAAAATGAGTATAATATTGCTATACTTTGTCGTACATTCGGGTACTGTACTGCTAAACCCTAAGACTAAATCCCATGATGTACAGCAGTGCCAAATCAGGCCCAAGATCGATCCAAATGGGATCCAATTAATATTATAATATTATATGTCCTAATTATGGGCCAATGGCCAAGAAAAAAATATTTTTGGTCCTAGGTTATACTTTTGGCCTCCTGATGGTTTATCCATGGTTTCGGGGCCAGTCCCACCCCAAAAAATATTTTGATGACACCAACTGCCTTGATTTCTTCTCCTGAACAAAATGAGTATAATATTGCTATACTTTGTCGTACATTCGGGTACTGTACTGCTAAACCCTAAGACTAAATCCCATGATGTACAGCAGTGCCAAATCAGGCCCAAGATCGATCCAAATGGGATCCAATTAATATTATAATATTATTGAACAAAATGAGTATAATATTGCTATACTTTGTCGTACATTCGGGTACTGTACTGCTAAACCCTAAGACTAAATCCCATGATGTACAGCAGTGCCAAATCAGGCCCAAGATCGATCCAAATGGGATCCAATTAATATTATAATATTATATGTCCTAATTATGGGCCAATGGCCAAGAAAAAAATATTTTTGGTCCTAGGTTATACTTTTGGCCTCCTGATGGTTTATCCATGGTTTCGGGGCCAGTCCCACCCCCAAAAAATATTTTGATGACACCAACTGCCTTGATTTCTTCTCCTGAACAAAATGAGTATAATATTGCTATACTTTGTCGTACATTCGGGTACTGTACTGCTAAACCCTAAGACTAAATCCCATGATGTACAGCAGTGCCAAATCAGGCCCAAGATCGATCCAAATGGGATCCAATTAATATTATAATATTATATGTCCTAATTATGGGCCAATGGCCAAGAAAAAAATATTTTTGGTCCTAGGTTATACTTTTGGCCTCCTGATGGTTTATCCATGGTTTCGGGGCCAGTCCCACCCCCAAAAAATATTTTGATGACACCAACTGCCTTGATTTCTTCTCCTGAACAAAATGAGTATAATATTGCTATACTTTGTCGTACATTCGGGTACTGTACTGCTAAACCCTAAGACTAAATCCCATGATGTACAGCAGTGCCAAATCAGGCCCAAGATCGATCCAAATGGGATCCAATTAATATTATAATATTATTGAACAAAATGAGTATAATATTGCTATACTTTGTCGTACATTCGGGTACTGTACTGCTAAACCCTAAGACTAAATCCCATGATGTACAGCAGTGCCAAATCAGGCCCAAGATCGATCCAAATGGGATCCAATTAATATTATAATATTATATGTCCTAATTATGGGCCAATGGCCAAGAAAAAAATATTTTTGGTCCTAGGTTATACTTTTGGCCTCCTGATGGTTTATCCATGGTTTCGGGGCCAGTCCCACCCCCAAAAAATATTTTGATGACACCAACTGCCTTGATTTCTTCTCCTGAACAAAATGAGTATAATATTGCTATACTTTGTCGTACATTCGGGTACTGTACTGCTAAACCCTAAGACTAAATCCCATGATGTACAGCAGTGCCAAATCAGGCCCAAGATCGATCCAAATGGGATCCAATTAATATTATAATATTATTGAACAAAATGAGTATAATATTGCTATACTTTGTCGTACATTCGGGTACTGTACTGCTAAACCCTAAGACTAAATCCCATGATGTACAGCAGTGCCAATCAGGCCCAAGATCGATCCAAATGGGATCCAATTAATATTATAATATTATATGTCCTAATTATGGGCCAATGGCCAAGAAAAAAATATTTTTGGTCCTAGGTTATACTTTTGGCCTCCTGATGGTTTATCCATGGTTTCGGGGCCAGTCCCACCCCCAAAAAATATTTTGATGACACCAACTGCCTTGATTTCTTCTCCTGAACAAAATGAGTATAATATTGCTATACTTTGTCGTACATTCGGGTACTGTACTGCTAAACCCTAAGACTAAATCCCATGATGTACAGCAGTGCCAAATCAGGCCCAAGATCGATCCAAATGGGATCCAATTAATATTATAATATTATTGAACAAAATGAGTATAATATTGCTATACTTTGTCGTACATTCGGGTACTGTACTGCTAAACCCTAAGACTAAATCCCATGATGTACAGCAGTGCCAATCAGGCCCAAGATCGATCCAAATGGGATCCAATTAATATTATAATATTATATGTCCTAATTATGGGCCAATGGCCAAGAAAAAAATATTTTTGGTCCTAGGTTATACTTTTGGCCTCCTGATGGTTTATCCATGGTTTCGGGGCCAGTCCCACCCCCAAAAAATATTTTGATGACACCAACTGCCTTGATTTCTTCTCCTGAACAAAATGAGTATAATATTGCTATACTTTGTCGTACATTCGGGTACTGTACTGCTAAACCCTAAGACTAAATCCCATGATGTACAGCAGTGCCAAATCAGGCCCAAGATCGATCCAAATGGGATCCAATTAATATTATAATATTATATGTCCTAATTATGGGCCAATGGCCAAGAAAAAAATATTTTTGGTCCTAGGTTATACTTTTGGCCTCCTGATGGTTTATCCATGGTTTCGGGGCCAGTCCCACCCCCAAAAAATATTTTGATGACACCAACTGCCTTGATTTCTTCTCCTGAACAAAATGAGTATAATATTGCTATACTTTGTCGTACATTCGGGTACTGTACTGCTAAACCCTAAGACTAAATCCCATGATGTACAGCAGTGCCAAATCAGGCCCAAGATCGATCCAAATGGGATCCAATTAATATTATAATATTATTGAACAAAATGAGTATAATATTGCTATACTTTGTCGTACATTCGGGTACTGTACTGCTAAACCCTAAGACTAAATCCCATGATGTACAGCAGTGCCAAATCAGGCCCAAGATCGATCCAAATGGGATCCAATTAATATTATAATATTATATGTCCTAATTATGGGCCAATGGCCAAGAAAAAAATATTTTTGGTCCTAGGTTATACTTTTGGCCTCCTGATGGTTTATCCATGGTTTCGGGGCCAGTCCCACCCCCAAAAAATATTTTGATGACACCAACTGCCTTGATTTCTTCTCCTGAACAAAATGAGTATAATATTGCTATACTTTGTCGTACATTCGGGTACTGTACTGCTAAACCCTAAGACTAAATCCCATGATGTACAGCAGTGCCAAATCAGGCCCAAGATCGATCCAAATGGGATCCAATTAATATTATAATATTATATGTCCTAATTATGGGCCAATGGCCAAGAAAAAAATATTTTTGGTCCTAGGTTATACTTTTGGCCTCCTGATGGTTTATCCATGGTTTCGGGGCCAGTCCCACCCCCAAAAAATATTTTGATGACACCAACTGCCTTGATTTCTTCTCCTGAACAAAATGAGTATAATATTGCTATACTTTGTCGTACATTCGGGTACTGTACTGCTAAACCCTAAGACTAAATCCCATGATGTACAGCAGTGCCAAATCAGGCCCAAGATCGATCCAAATGGGATCCAATTAATATTATAATATTATTGAACAAAATGAGTATAATATTGCTATACTTTGTCGTACATTCGGGTACTGTACTGCTAAACCCTAAGACTAAATCCCATGATGTACAGCAGTGCCAAATCAGGCCCAAGATCGATCCAAATGGGATCCAATTAATATTATAATATTATATGTCCTAATTATGGGCCAATGGCCAAGAAAAAAATATTTTTGGTCCTAGGTTATACTTTTGGCCTCCTGATGGTTTATCCATGGTTTCGGGCCAGTCCCACCCCCAAAAAATATTTTGATGACACCAACTGCCTTGATTTCTTCTCCTGAACAAAATGAGTATAATATTGCTATACTTTGTCGTACATTCGGGTACTGTACTGCTAAACCCTAAGACTAAATCCCATGATGTACAGCAGTGCCAAATCAGGCCAAGATCGATCCAAATGGGATCCAATTAATATTATAATATTATTGAACAAAATGAGTATAATATTGCTATACTTTGTCGTACATTCGGGTACTGTACTGCTAAACCCTAAGACTAAATCCCATGATGTACAGCAGTGCCAATCAGGCCCAAGATCGATCCAAATGGGATCCAATTAATATTATAATATTATATGTCCTAATTATGGGCCAATGGCCAAGAAAAAAATATTTTTGGTCCTAGGTTATACTTTTGGCCTCCTGATGGTTTATCCATGGTTTCGGGGCCAGTCCCACCCCCAAAAAATATTTTGATGACACCAACTGCCTTGATTTCTTCTCCTGAACAAAATGAGTATAATATTGCTATACTTTGTCGTACATTCGGGTACTGTACTGCTAAACCCTAAGACTAAATCCCATGATGTACAGCAGTGCCAAATCAGGCCCAAGATCGATCCAAATGGGATCCAATTAATATTATAATATTATATGTCCTAATTAAGGGCCAATGGCCAAGAAAAAAATATTTTTGGTCCTAGGTTATACTTTTGGCCTCCTGATGGTTTATCCATGGTTTCGGGGCCAGTCCCACCCCCAAAAAATATTTTGATGACACCAACTGCCTTGATTTCTTCTCCTGAACAAAATGAGTATAATATTGCTATACTTTGTCGTACATTCGGGTACTGTACTGCTAAACCCTAAGACTAAATCCCATGATGTACAGCAGTGCCAAATCAGGCCCAAGATCGATCCAAATGGGATCCAATTAATATTATAATATTATTGAACAAAATGAGTATAATATTGCTATACTTTGTCGTACATTCGGGTACTGTACTGCTAAACCCTAAGACTAAATCCCATGATGTACAGCAGTGCCAAATCAGGCCCAAGATCGATCCAAATGGGATCCAATTAATATTATAATATTATATGTCCTAATTATGGGCCAATGGCCAAGAAAAAAATATTTTTGGTCCTAGGTTATACTTTTGGCCTCCTGATGGTTTATCCATGGTTTCGGGGCCAGTCCCACCCCCAAAAAATATTTTGATGACACCAACTGCCTTGATTTCTTCTCCTGAACAAAATGAGTATAATATTGCTATACTTTGTCGTACATTCGGGTACTGTACTGCTAAACCCTAAGACTAAATCCCATGATGTACAGCAGTGCCAAATCAGGCCCAAGATCGATCCAAATGGGATCCAATTAATATTATAATATTATTGAACAAAATGAGTATAATATTGCTATACTTTGTCGTACATTCGGGTACTGTACTGCTAAACCCTAAGACTAAATCCCATGATGTACAGCAGTGCCAAATCAGGCCCAAGATCGATCCAAATGGGATCCAATTAATATTATAATATTATATGTCCTAATTATGGGCCAATGGCCAAGAAAAAAATATTTTTGGTCCTAGGTTATACTTTTGGCCTCCTGATGGTTTATCCATGGTTTCGGGGCCAGTCCCACCCCCAAAAAATATTTTGATGACACCAACTGCCTTGATTTCTTCTCCTGAACAAAATGAGTATAATATTGCTATACTTTGTCGTACATTCGGGTACTGTACTGCTAAACCCTAAGACTAAATCCCATGATGTACAGCAGTGCCAAATCAGGCCCAAGATCGATCCAAATGGGATCCAATTAATATTATAATATTATTGAACAAAATGAGTATAATATTGCTATACTTTGTCGTACATTCGGGTACTGTACTGCTAAACCCTAAGACTAAATCCCATGATGTACAGCAGTGCCAATCAGGCCCAAGATCGATCCAAATGGGATCCAATTAATATTATAATATTATATGTCCTAATTATGGGCCAATGGCCAAGAAAAAAATATTTTTGGTCCTAGGTTATACTTTTGGCCTCCTGATGGTTTATCCATGGTTTCGGGGCCAGTCCCACCCCCAAAAAATATTTTGATGACACCAACTGCCTTGATTTCTTCTCCTGAACAAAATGAGTATAATATTGCTATACTTTGTCGTACATTCGGGTACTGTACTGCTAAACCCTAAGACTAAATCCCATGATGTACAGCAGTGCCAAATCAGGCCCAAGATCGATCCAAATGGGATCCAATTAATATTATAATATTATATGTCCTAATTATGGGCCAATGGCCAAGAAAAAAATATTTTTGGTCCTAGGTTATACTTTTGGCCTCCTGATGGTTTATCCATGGTTTCGGGGCCAGTCCCACCCCCAAAAAATATTTTGATGACACCAACTGCCTTGATTTCTTCTCCTGAACAAAATGAGTATAATATTGCTATACTTTGTCGTACATTCGGGTACTGTACTGCTAAACCCTAAGACTAAATCCCATGATGTACAGCAGTGCCAAATCAGGCCCAAGATCGATCCAAATGGGATCCAATTAATATTATAATATTATTGAACAAAATGAGTATAATATTGCTATACTTTGTCGTACATTCGGGTACTGTACTGCTAAACCCTAAGACTAAATCCCATGATGTACAGCAGTGCCAATCAGGCCCAAGATCGATCCAAATGGGATCCAATTAATATTATAATATTATATGTCCTAATTATGGGCCAATGGCCAAGAAAAAAATATTTTTGGTCCTAGGTTATACTTTTGGCCTCCTGATGGTTTATCCATGGTTTCGGGGCCAGTCCCACCCCCAAAAAATATTTTGATGACACCAACTGCCTTGATTTCTTCTCCTGAACAAAATGAGTATAATATTGCTATACTTTGTCGTACATTCGGGTACTGTACTGCTAAACCCTAAGACTAAATCCCATGATGTACAGCAGTGCCAAATCAGGCCCAAGATCGATCCAAATGGGATCCAATTAATATTATAATATTATATGTCCTAATTATGGGCCAATGGCCAAGAAAAAAATATTTTTGGTCCTAGGTTATACTTTTGGCCTCCTGATGGTTTATCCATGGTTTCGGGGCCAGTCCCACCCCCAAAAAATATTTTGATGACACCAACTGCCTTGATTTCTTCTCCTGAACAAAATGAGTATAATATTGCTATACTTTGTCGTACATTCGGGTACTGTACTGCTAAACCCTAAGACTAAATCCCATGATGTACAGCAGTGCCAAATCAGGCCCAAGATCGATCCAAATGGGATCCAATTAATATTATAATATTATTGAACAAAATGAGTATAATATTGCTATACTTTGTCGTACATTCGGGTACTGTACTGCTAAACCCTAAGACTAAATCCCATGATGTACAGCAGTGCCAAATCAGGCCCAAGATCGATCCAAATGGGATCCAATTAATATTATAATATTATATGTCCTAATTATGGGCCAATGGCCAAGAAAAAAATATTTTTGGTCCTAGGTTATACTTTTGGCCTCCTGATGGTTTATCCATGGTTTCGGGGCCAGTCCCACCCCCAAAAAATATTTTGATGACACCAACTGCCTTGATTTCTTCTCCTGAACAAAATGAGTATAATATTGCTATACTTTGTCGTACATTCGGGTACTGTACTGCTAAACCCTAAGACTAAATCCCATGATGTACAGCAGTGCCAAATCAGGCCCAAGATCGATCCAAATGGGATCCAATTAATATTATAATATTATTGAACAAAATGAGTATAATATTGCTATACTTTGTCGTACATTCGGGTACTGTACTGCTAAACCCTAAGACTAAATCCCATGATGTACAGCAGTGCCAATCAGGCCCAAGATCGATCCAAATGGGATCCAATTAATATTATAATATTATATGTCCTAATTATGGGCCAATGGCCAAGAAAAAAATATTTTTGGTCCTAGGTTATACTTTTGGCCTCCTGATGGTTTATCCATGGTTTCGGGGCCAGTCCCACCCCCAAAAAATATTTTGATGACACCAACTGCCTTGATTTCTTCTCCTGAACAAAATGAGTATAATATTGCTATACTTTGTCGTACATTCGGGTACTGTACTGCTAAACCCTAAGACTAAATCCCATGATGTACAGCAGTGCCAAATCAGGCCCAAGATCGATCCAAATGGGATCCAATTAATATTATAATATTATATGTCCTAATTAAGGGCCAATGGCCAAGAAAAAAATATTTTTGGTCCTAGGTTATACTTTTGGCCTCCTGATGGTTTATCCATGGTTTCGGGGCCAGTCCCACCCCCAAAAAATATTTTGATGACACCAACTGCCTTGATTTCTTCTCCTGAACAAAATGAGTATAATATTGCTATACTTTGTCGTACATTCGGGTACTGTACTGCTAAACCCTAAGACTAAATCCCATGATGTACAGCAGTGCCAAATCAGGCCCAAGATCGATCCAAATGGGATCCAATTAATATTATAATATTATTGAACAAAATGAGTATAATATTGCTATACTTTGTCGTACATTCGGGTACTGTACTGCTAAACCCTAAGACTAAATCCCATGATGTACAGCAGTGCCAAATCAGGCCCAAGATCGATCCAAATGGGATCCAATTAATATTATAATATTATATGTCCTAATTATGGGCCAATGGCCAAGAAAAAAATATTTTTGGTCCTAGGTTATACTTTTGGCCTCCTGATGGTTTATCCATGGTTTCGGGGCCAGTCCCACCCCCAAAAAATATTTTGATGACACCAACTGCCTTGATTTCTTCTCCTGAACAAAATGAGTATAATATTGCTATACTTTGTCGTACATTCGGGTACTGTACTGCTAAACCCTAAGACTAAATCCCATGATGTACAGCAGTGCCAAATCAGGCCCAAGATCGATCCAAATGGGATCCAATTAATATTATAATATTATTGAACAAATGAGTATAATATTGCTATACTTTGTCGTACATTCGGGTACTGTACTGCTAAACCCTAAGACTAAATCCCATGATGTACAGCAGTGCCAAATCAGGCCCAAGATCGATCCAAATGGGATCCAATTAATATTATAATTATATGTCCTAATTATGGGCCAATGGCCAAGAAAAAAAATTTTTTGGTCCTAGGTTATACTTTTGGCCTCCTGATGGTTTATCCATGGTTTCGGGGCCAGTCCCACCCCCAAAAATTTTTGATGACACCAACTGCCTTGATTTCTTCTCCTGAACAAAATGAGTATAATATTGCTATACTTTGTCGTACATTCGGGTACTGTACTGCTAAACCCTAAGACTAAATCCCATGATGTACAGCAGTGCCAAATCAGGCCCAAGATCGATCCAAATGGGATCCAATTAATATTATAATATTATTGAACAAAATGAGTATAATATTGCTATACTTTGTCGTACATTCGGGTACTGTACTGCTAAACCCTAAGACTAAATCCCATGATGTACAGCAGTGCCAATCAGGCCCAAGATCGATCCAAATGGGATCCAATTAATATTATAATATTATATGTCCTAATTATGGGCCAATGGCCAAGAAAAAAATATTTTTGGTCCTAGGTTATACTTTTGGCCTCCTGATGGTTTATCCATGGTTTCGGGGCCAGTCCCACCCCCAAAAAATATTTTGATGACACCAACTGCCTTGATTTCTTCTCCTGAACAAAATGAGTATAATATTGCTATACTTTGTCGTACATTCGGGTACTGTACTGCTAAACCCTAAGACTAAATCCCATGATGTACAGCAGTGCCAAATCAGGCCCAAGATCGATCCAAATGGGATCCAATTAATATTATAATATTATATGTCCTAATTATGGGCCAATGGCCAAGAAAAAAATATTTTTGGTCCTAGGTTATACTTTTGGCCTCCTGATGGTTTATCCATGGTTTCGGGGCCAGTCCCACCCCCAAAAAATATTTTGATGACACCAACTGCCTTGATTTCTTCTCCTGAACAAAATGAGTATAATATTGCTATACTTTGTCGTACATTCGGGTACTGTACTGCTAAACCCTAAGACTAAATCCCATGATGTACAGCAGTGCCAAATCAGGCCCAAGATCGATCCAAATGGGATCCAATTAATATTATAATATTATTGAACAAAATGAGTATAATATTGCTATACTTTGTCGTACATTCGGGTACTGTACTGCTAAACCCTAAGACTAAATCCCATGATGTACAGCAGTGCCAAATCAGGCCCAAGATCGATCCAAATGGGATCCAATTAATATTATAATATTATATGTCCTAATTATGGGCCAATGGCCAAGAAAAAAATATTTTTGGTCCTAGGTTATACTTTTGGCCTCCTGATGGTTTATCCATGGTTTCGGGGCCAGTCCCACCCCCAAAAAATATTTTGATGACACCAACTGCCTTGATTTCTTCTCCTGAACAAAATGAGTATAATATTGCTATACTTTGTCGTACATTCGGGTACTGTACTGCTAAACCCTAAGACTAAATCCCATGATGTACAGCAGTGCCAAATCAGGCCCAAGATCGATCCAAATGGGATCCAATTAATATTATAATATTATATGTCCTAATTATGGGCCAATGGCCAAGAAAAAAATATTTTTGGTCCTAGGTTATACTTTTGGCCTCCTGATGGTTTATCCATGGTTTCGGGGCCAGTCCCACCCCCAAAAAATATTTTGATGACACCAACTGCCTTGATTTCTTCTCCTGAACAAAATGAGTATAATATTGCTATACTTTGTCGTACATTCGGGTACTGTACTGCTAAACCCTAAGACTAAATCCCATGATGTACAGCAGTGCCAAATCAGGCCCAAGATCGATCCAAATGGGATCCAATTAATATTATAATATTATTGAACAAAATGAGTATAATATTGCTATACTTTGTCGTACATTCGGGTACTGTACTGCTAAACCCTAAGACTAAATCCCATGATGTACAGCAGTGCCAATCAGGCCCAAGATCGATCCAAATGGGATCCAATTAATATTATAATATTATATGTCCTAATTATGGGCCAATGGCCAAGAAAAAAATATTTTTGGTCCTAGGTTATACTTTTGGCCTCCTGATGGTTTATCCATGGTTTCGGGGCCAGTCCCACCCCCAAAAAATATTTTGATGACACCAACTGCCTTGATTTCTTCTCCTGAACAAAATGAGTATAATATTGCTATACTTTGTCGTACATTCGGGTACTGTACTGCTAAACCCTAAGACTAAATCCCATGATGTACAGCAGTGCCAAATCAGGCCCAAGATCGATCCAAATGGGATCCAATTAATATTATAATATTATATGTCCTAATTAAGGGCCAATGGCCAAGAAAAAAATATTTTTGGTCCTAGGTTATACTTTTGGCCTCCTGATGGTTTATCCATGGTTTCGGGGCCAGTCCCACCCCCAAAAAATATTTTGATGACACCAACTGCCTTGATTTCTTCTCCTGAACAAAATGAGTATAATATTGCTATACTTTGTCGTACATTCGGGTACTGTACTGCTAAACCCTAAGACTAAATCCCATGATGTACAGCAGTGCCAAATCAGGCCCAAGATCGATCCAAATGGGATCCAATTAATATTATAATATTATTGAACAAAATGAGTATAATATTGCTATACTTTGTCGTACATTCGGGTACTGTACTGCTAAACCCTAAGACTAAATCCCATGATGTACAGCAGTGCCAAATCAGGCCCAAGATCGATCCAAATGGGATCCAATTAATATTATAATATTATATGTCCTAATTAGGGCCAATGGCCAAGAAAAAAATATTTTTGGTCCTAGGTTATACTTTTGGCCTCCTGATGGTTTATCCATGGTTTCGGGGCCAGTCCCACCCCCAAAAAATATTTTGATGACACCAACTGCCTTGATTTCTTCTCCTGAACAAAATGAGTATAATATTGCTATACTTTGTCGTACATTCGGGTACTGTACTGCTAAACCCTAAGACTAAATCCCATGATGTACAGCAGTGCCAAATCAGGCCCAAGATCGATCCAAATGGGATCCAATTAATATTATAATATTATATGTCCTAATTAAGGGCCAATGGCCAAGAAAAAAATATTTTTGGTCCTAGGTTATACTTTTGGCCTCCTGATGGTTTATCCATGGTTTCGGGGCCAGTCCCACCCCCAAAAAATATTTTGATGACACCAACTGCCTTGATTTCTTCTCCTGAACAAAATGAGTATAATATTGCTATACTTTGTCGTACATTCGGGTACTGTACTGCTAAACCCTAAGACTAAATCCCATGATGTACAGCAGTGCCAAATCAGGCCCAAGATCGATCCAAATGGGATCCAATTAATATTATAATATTATATGTCCTAATTATGGGCCAATGGCCAAGAAAAAAATATTTTTGGTCCTAGGTTATACTTTTGGCCTCCTGATGGTTTATCCATGGTTTCGGGGCCAGTCCCACCCCCAAAAAATATTTTGATGACACCAACTGCCTTGATTTCTTCTCCTGAACAAAATGAGTATAATATTGCTATACTTTGTCGTACATTCGGGTACTGTACTGCTAAACCCTAAGACTAAATCCCATGATGTACAGCAGTGCCAAATCAGGCCCAAGATCGATCCAAATGGGATCCAATTAATATTATAATATTATTGAAAAAATGAGTATAATATTGCTATACTTTGTCGTACATTCGGGTACTGTACTGCTAAACCCTAAGATAATCCCAGATGTAAGATCCTAATATTGCATAGTATACTATTGTCGTACATTCGGGTACTGTACTGCTAAACCCTAAGACTAAATCCATGATGTACAGCAGTGCCAAATCAGGCCCAAGATCGATCCAAATGGGATCCAATTAATATTATAATATTATATGTCCTAATTATGGGCCAATGGCCAAGAAAAAAATATTTTTGGTCCTAGGTTATACTTTTGGCCTCCTGATGGTTTATCCATGGTTTCGGGGCCAGTCCCACCCCCAAAAAATATTTTGATGACACCAACTGCCTTGATTTCTTCTCCTGAACAAAATGAGTATAATATTGCTATACTTTGTCGTACATTCGGGTACTGTACTGCTAAACCCTAAGACTAAATCCCATGATGTACAGCAGTGCCAAATCAGGCCCAAGATCGATCCAAATGGGATCCAATTAATATTATAATATTATTGAACAAAATGAGTATAATATTGCTATACTTTGTCATACATTCGGGTACTGTACTGCTAAACCCTAAGACTAAATCCCATGATGTACAGCAGTGCCAAATCAGGCCCAAGATCGATCCAAATGGGATCCAATTAATATTATAATATTATTGAACAAAATGAGTATAATATTGCTATACTTTGTCATACATTCGGGTACTGTACTGCTAAACCCTAAGACTAAATCCCATGATGTACAGCAGTGCCAAATCAGGCCCAAGATCGATCCAAATGGGATCCAATTAATATTATAATATTATATGTCCTAATTATGGGCCAATGGCCAAGAAAAAAATATTTTTGGTCCTAGGTTATACTTTTGGCCTCCTGATGGTTTATCCATGGTTTCGGGGCCAGTCCCACCCCCAAAAAATATTTTGATGACACCAACTGCCTTGATTTCTTCTCCTGAACAAAATGAGTATAATATTGCTATACTTTGTCGTACATTCGGGTACTGTACTGCTAAACCCTAAGACTAAATCCCATGATGTACAGCAGTGCCAAATCAGGCCCAAGATCGATCCAAATGGGATCCAATTAATATTATAATATTATTGAACAAAATGAGTATAATATTGCTATACTTTGTCATACATTCGGGTACTGTACTGCTAAACCCTAAGACTAAATCCCATGATGTACAGCAGTGCCAAATCAGGCCCAAGATCGATCCAAATGGGATCCAATTAATATTATAATATTATATGTCCTAATTAGGGCCAATGGCCAAGAAAAAAATATTTTTGGTCCTAGGTTATACTTTTGGCCTCCTGATGGTTTATCCATGGTTTCGGGGCCAGTCCCACCCCCAAAAAATATTTTGATGACACCAACTGCCTTGATTTCTTCTCCTGAACAAAATGAGTATAATATTGCTATACTTTGTCGTACATTCGGGTACTGTACTGCTAAACCCTAAGACTAAATCCCATGATGTACAGCAGTGCCAAATCAGGCCCAAGATCGATCCAAATGGGATCCAATTATTATTATAATATTATATGTCCTAATTAAGGGCCAATGGCCAAGAAAAAAATATTTTTGGTCCTAGGTTATACTTTTGGCCTCCTGATGGTTTATCCATGGTTTCGGGGCCAGTCCCACCCCCAAAAAATATTTTGATGACACCAACTGCCTTGATTTCTTCTCCTGAACAAAATGAGTATGATATTGCTATACTTTGTCGTACATTCGGGTACTGTACTGCTAAACCCTAAGACTAAATCCCATGATGTACAGCAGTGCCAAATCAGGCCCAAGATCGATCCAAATGGGATCCAATTAATATTATAATATTATTGAACAAAATGAGTATAATATTGCTATACTTTGTCGTACATTCGGGTACTGTACTGCTAAACCCTAAGACTAAATCCCATGATGTACAGCAGTGCCAAATCAGGCCCAAGATCGATCCAAATGGGATCCAATTAATATTATAATATTATATGTCCTAATTATGGGCCAATGGCCAAGAAAAAAATATTTTTGGTCCTAGGTTATACTTTTGGCCTCCTGATGGTTTATCCATGGTTTCGGGGCCAGTCCCACCCCCAAAAAATATTTTGATGACACCAACTGCCTTGATTTCTTCTCCTGAACAAAATGAGTATAATATTGCTATACTTTGTCGTACATTCGGGTACTGTACTGCTAAACCCTAAGACTAAATCCCATGATGTACAGCAGTGCCAAATCAGGCCCAAGATCGATCCAAATGGGATCCAATTAATATTATAATATTATATGTCCTAATTAAGGGCCAATGGCCAAGAAAAAAATATTTTTGGTCCTAGGTTATACTTTTGGCCTCCTGATGGTTTATCCATGGTTTCGGGGCCAGTCCCACCCCCAAAAAATATTTTGATGACACCAACTGCCTTGATTTCTTCTCCTGAACAAAATGAGTATAATATTGCTATACTTTGTCGTACATTCGGGTACTGTACTGCTAAACCCTAAGACTAAATCCCATGATGTACAGCAGTGCCAAATCAGGCCCAAGATCGATCCAAATGGGATCCAATTAATATTATAATATTATATGTCCTAATTATGGGCCAATGGGCCAAGAAAAAAATATTTTTGGTCCTAGGTTATACTTTTGGCCTCCTGATGGTTTATCCATGGTTTCGGGGCCAGTCCCACCCCCCAAAAAATATTTTGATGACACCAACTGCCTTGATTTCTTCTCCTGAACAAAATGAGTATAATATGCTATACTTTGTCGTACATTCGGGTACTGTACTGCTAAACCCTAAGACTAAATCCCATGATGTACAGCAGTGCCAAATCAGGCCCAAGATCGATCCAAATGGGATCCAATTAATATTATAATATTATTGAACAAAAATGAGTATAATATTGCTATACTTTGTCGTACATTCGGGTACTGTACTGCTAAACCCTAAGACTAAATCCCATGATGTACAGCAGTGCCAAATCAGGCCCAAGATCGATCCAAATGGGATCCAATTAATATTATAATATTATATGTCCTAATTATGGGCCAATGGCCAAGAAAAAAATATTTTTGGTCCTAGGTTATACTTTTGGCCTCCTGATGGTTTATCCATGGTTTCGGGGCCAGTCCCACCCCCAAAAAATATTTGATGACACCAACTGCCTTGATTTCTTCTCCTGAACAAAATGAGTATAATATTGCTATACTTTGTCGTACATTCGGGTACTGTACTGCTAAACCCTAAACTAAATCCCATGATGTACAGCAGTGCCAAATCAGGCCCAAGATCGATCCAAATGGGATCCAATTAATATTATAATATTATTGAACAAATGAGTATAATATTGCTATACTTTGTCTACATTCGGGTACTGTACTGCTAAACCCTAAGACTAAATCCCATGATGTACAGCAGTGCCAAATAAGATCGATAAATGTGAACAAAATGAGTATAATATTGCTAATACATTCGGGTACTGTACTGCTAAACCCTAAGACTAAATCCATGATGTACAGCAGTGCCAAATCAGGCCCAAGATCGATCCAAATGGGATCCAATTAATATTATAATATTATATGTCCTAATTAGGGCCAATGGCCAAGAAAAAAATATTTTTGGTCCTAGGTTATACTTTTGGCCTCCTGATGGTTTATCCATGGTTTCGGGGCCAGTCCCACCCCCAAAAAATATTTTGATGACACCAACTGCCTTGATTTCTTCTCCTGAACAAAATGAGTATAATATTGCTATACTTTGTCGTACATTCGGGTACTGTACTGCTAAACCCTAAGACTAAATCCCATGATGTACAGCAGTGCCAAATCAGGCCCAAGATCGATCCAAATGGGATCCAATTAATATTATAATATTATTGAACAAAATGAGTATAATATTGCTATACTTTGTCATACATTCGGGTACTGTACTGCTAAACCCTAAGACTAAATCCCATGATGTACAGCAGTGCCAAATCAGGCCCAAGATCGATCCAAATGGGATCCAATTAATATTATAATATTATATGTCCTAATTAAGGGCCAATGGCCAAGAAAAAAAATTTTTGGTCCTAGGTTATACTTTTGGCCTCCTGATGGTTTATCCATGGTTTCGGGGCCAGTCCCACCCCCAAAAATATTTTGATGACACCAACTGCCTTGATTTCTTCTCCTGAACAAAATGAGTATAATATTGCTATACTTTGTCGTACATTCGGGTACTGTACTGCTAAACCCTAAGACTAAATCCCATGATGTACAGCAGTGCCAAATCAGGCCCAAGATCGATCCAAATGGGATCCAATAATATTATATATTATATGTCCTAATTAAGGGCCAATGGCCAAGAAAAAAAATATTTTTGGTCCTAGGTTATACTTTTGGCCTCCTGATGGTTTATCCATGGTTTCGGGGCCAGTCCCACCCCAAAAAATATTTTGATGACACCAACTGCCTTGATTTCTTCTCCTGAACAAAATGAGTATAATATTGCTATACTTTGTCGTACATTCGGGTACTGTACTGCTAAACCCTAAGACTAAATCCCATGATGTACAGCAGTGCCAAATCAGGCCCAAGATCGATCCTCCTGAACAAAATGAGTATAATATTGCTATACTTTGTCGTACATTCGGGTACTGTACTGCTAAACCCTAAGACTAAATCCCATGATGTACAGCAGTGCCAAATCAGGCCCAAGATCGATCCAAATGGGATCCAATTAATATTATAATATTATATGTCCTAATTATGGGCCAATGGCCAAGAAAAAAATATTTTTGGTCCTAGGTTATACTTTTGGCCTCCTGATGGTTTATCCATGGTTTCGGGGCCAGTCCCACCCCCAAAAAATATTTTGATGACACCAACTGCCTTGATTTCTTCTCCTGAACAAAATGAGTATAATATTGCTATACTTTGTCGTACATTCGGTACTGTACTGCTAAACCCTAAGACTAAATCCCATGATGTACAGCAGTGCCAAATCAGGCCCAAGATCGATCCAAATGGGATCCAATTAATATTATAATATTATATGTCCTAATTAGGGCCAATGGCCAAGAAAAAAATATTTTTGGTCCTAGGTTATACTTTTGGCCTCCTGATGGTTTATCCATGGTTTCGGGGCCAGTCCCACCCCCAAAAATATTTTGATGACACCAACTGCCTTGATTTCTTCTCCTGAACAAAATGAGTATAATATTGCTATACTTTGTCGTACATTCGGGTACTGTACTGCTAAACCCTAAGACTAAATCCCATGATGTACAGCAGTGCCAAATCAGGCCCAAGATCGATCCAAATGGGATCCAATTAATATTATAATATTATATGTCCTAATTAAGGGCCAATGGCCAAGAAAAAAATATTTTTGGTCCTAGGTTATACTTTTGGCCTCCTGATGGTTTATCCATGGTTTCGGGGCCAGTCCCACCCCAAAAATATTTTGATGACACCAACTGCCTTGATTTCTTCTCCTGAACAAAATGAGTATAATATTGCTATACTTTGTCGTACATTCGGGTACTGTACTGCTAAACCCTAAGACTAAATCCCATGATGTACAGCAGTGCCAAATCAGGCCCAAGATCGATCCAAATGGGATCCAATTAATATTATAATATTATTGAACAAAATGAGTATAATATTGCTATACTTTGTCGTACAGGTACTGTACTGCTAAACCCTAAGACTAAATCCCATGATGTACAGCAGTGCCAAATCAGGCCCAAGATCGATCCAAATGGGATCCAATTAATATTATAATATTATATGTCCTAATTATGGGCCAATGGCCAAGAAAAAAATATTTTTGGTCCTAGGTTATACTTTTGGCCTCCTGATGGTTTATCCATGGTTTCGGGGCCAGTCCCACCCCCAAAAAATATTTTGATGACACCAACTGCCTTGATTTCTTCTCCTGAACAAAATGAGTATAATATTGCTATACTTTGTCGTACATTCGGGTACTGTACTGCTAAACCCTAAGACTAAATCCCATGATGTACAGCAGTGCCAAATCAGGCCCAAGATCGA
>BDSL01000291.1:0-28946 GCA_003116995.1 Yamagishiella unicocca | reverse complement strand
CCCGAATACCGACCAGATGCGTGAGGAAGCCGGTCATTACCAGAGGAGGTCCGCTGTCGTCCAGGAGAGGAGGCCGAAGCCGCGCCTCCTCTCCTGGACGACAGCGGACCTCCTCTGGTAATGACCGGCTGCCGCGCCGCCATGGGGGACGCGAAAGCCCAGACGCAGGTCCCGACGCCCGCAGACAAGAACGCAGCGACTAGCAAAAAACTACCAGAACAGAGGCCCAAACCAGGGGTTGGGGGGGGGAGAGGTAGGGGGCTGGGGGCAGGAGGGGCGGAGAGAGGCGGGTGTGTGTGTGTGAGACCGGTAGGTGACACGAAAACGACAAGATAGTGGGCGCATGGTCGGCGGACAGCGAGGATGTGGGCGCATGCTGGGGCAATGGAACTGACGACCGGCAAACCTGTTGGAGCCGGTTTCTTGGGGCTGCAGAAAGGAAAAAAGGGAACGTATTTGACGGAATGGCGGCGACGCGGAGTGCGGACGACGAAGGAAACGGCGGGTGGCAGGGGTTGCGGTGGGGCGGGGGGGGGGGTTGCGCTGGTGAGCCCAGGGGAGGTGCTGTATCACGTTCTGGACTGAGCGAGCGTGATGGCGACCATGATCTGTTTCCCGCCAATTCTGCCTGTTCGCCGGACACTACTGGCGTACGTCCCTGAAGGCTGTAACTCTGTCATTACAGACGGGAAACTGTGAACCTGCAGCCAGAACCTGCACCTGAACCCAGCTGCCCGCCTCCCTCTTTCCACCACCACCCCCACCGCCACCACGCCCGGCGGCTCCGGCCAGCCGAGTGTGCGGGGATGATACCGCGGCTGTGGCGCGGGGAGGAGGAGGACGAGGAGGACGAGGCTCCAGGGGCGGCAGCAGCAGCAGCAGCGCGTCCGGGGCAGGAGAGCCGCGTCCTCGTTCCGGAGACCAGACTCTGGCTATAGACGGTTGCGGCATACATACCCTGGGTTTCAAATGGTGGGCGAGGAGGCTGCGTTTGCGCCAGGGTGGCAATCTGTGCCCTCATCTGCTCACCCCCGTCCGTGCTGTCACGAGAGAGAGAGAGAAAGAGGCTGCAAGGAGACCATCCCGGCGCACACCGCCGTGCCGTGACCAAGAGCGCCACGCGTTTGCGCACATCTCAGATCCTCCTGGGGCGGAGAAGTGGGCCTACAACGTCAATCATGCTGTACGGCATACGAAGCAACGTGTGCCTTACTTCATCCGGACACACAACAAAGCATCACGGCAGCCGCAGGGCCCCATTTGGGCAGTCCGAGTGGCGGCGCATGGTCCCAAAATGAGATCCGCCCAACGCGATACTGTTGATTGCGGCCGTACCTAGAGATATCGCGCTTCCCTGGAGCACAACCGGTTGAAAGCTTGAAATGAAACCCGCACTGCTGTTGCCAGTACCCGTATCCGGGGGTTTTCCGGCCTTCAAAATATTTACTATGGGCACACACGACCACCTATGTATGTAACCGCCACATTTGCATGCATAACAGCGCGAGTCCGGTAGCATGACCGCGACAGCTCGGAGTTCAACTGGCGACAAGTACGGTGTCTCCCATAGACAGCTGCAACCACCACAGGATACCAACCAACCAATAGTCGTTGCGCCGCCGGGTGGCGCGTCAGTCCCAAAGCCAGCACAGCGTGTGGAAACGGTAACAGTGCGCGGCAATCTAATAATATATTAAGGGAATTCACGTGGATGTACGACACGAGCGGAGGGGGGGGCGCTCGGCAGGGTACCGGACGGAAAAAGAATTGTGGATGGCCCAGTTGATGATGTCGTACATGTCGAAACAAAAGCTGCAGCACGTAGACATGGTCTGGCGCAATTCCGCCCGATCGCTTCAATATCAGTTTGTGTATGTGAATTTGTGAGCGGGTCCTCCGACAGGGTTGCGAACGGGTGCTGCCTCTCGGGGCCCTTCCGTACTTTCCTTCACATGCAACTGACAAATCGTCAACTGCTGAACAACGGTGTGGCCGCACGCTAGGCCGCTCCCGCTTGTACCTCCCTCCCCCCACCTCCCGCTTCATCCCTGTACTCCCAACTCCTCTTTTCATTGTTGTCCTAGTCCTCCCGATCCTCGCCTTCGGGCATTTCCGTATCAATCCTCGCCCTACTACCAACCAACCAACCACGCGCGTACGCCAACGCAGCAAGCCTCCTCGCCCACCTCTGTGGACCCGTCCCACCCATCACAGCAACACACCACATCACCCAAACTCCGCCGCCACGTCCCCATCGGTTTTCCCATTCAGTGCCGGCCCACGGGTTCTCCCACTCATACCCCCCCTGGAGCTCCCCCTCCTAGGCCCACGGGTTCTCCCTCACACACGCCACGTCACCCAAACTCCGCCGACGACTTGCAGGGCAGCTTGAGGAAGTAGCTGAAGGGCGGCGGCGGCAGCGCATCGCGCAGGGAGGGCGGCCGCACCTGCCACAGCAGGAACAGGAAGACGGTGGTCTGGAAGCCCAGCAGCGCCACCACGCACACCAGCAGCAGGCAGGCCAGGATGAAGAGGCCGGAGGCCAGCACGTCGTGGAAGGCCATGACAGCCTGGGGGGGGGCGGCGGCGGGGGGGGGGTCCCGGATGAGTGTGTCCTGGGTGTGTCCTGGGTGGGTGGGTGGTTGGGTTCTGGGTGGGTTGGTTCTGGGTCGATGGGTTTCGGAGGGGGCTGGGGGCCATGACCGCCTGGGGATGGAGCGGCGGCGGCGGCGGGCGAGGCAGGGGTCCCGGGTGGGTGGGCGGGCTGCAAGGAAAACCAGTGCGGGTGGATGGGTGGGGTTACAAAAAGAACCTGGTGGCTGGGCGGGTGGGTTTCGGAGGAGGAGGGGGCTGGGGGGCAAGGCGGGAGGGGCCGTCCCGCCGCCGCCGGTGCGGTCAGTGCATGTACGACGAAACGGTAGGTACGACACCGCACCTGCAGTCGCTCCAGGATGGACGCCACGTCGTCGAACAGGTTCTGGAGCAGCAGGCCGAGCTCGATCAGCTCGGCGAACTACAGGGGACGGCGGGGGGAGGTGCGGGCGCAGTGGGGGCCCCCGAGGTTTGCGAGGGTGCGGCAGGCCGGTGGCGTGTGTCTGTGTGTATGGACCCCAAGGCTGGCGGCGTGTGCCTGTGTGTACGGACCCATGTCACCAGCGCCATGACGATGCCTCACAGCTACGTGCATTGGCCCCCCTTTCATCAGCTCGTCAACCCCCCTTGGTCAACATACGACCTCCGACTTAAGTTCCCTCAACCAAGTGCTCCAGCAGGCGCCTCGAAAGACTCACGTGAGAGACGCACGTCTGTCCTAAACGGTTTTCCTTCGTGCACGGGTTTTCCTTGCAACCCCCCTTCCCCGTTGCCGCTTTACTTTCCTTTGCCATTCCACCGACTGCCCCTCCGCATCTCCCCCTCTCCCCACCGCCGCCAGTTAGTTTGAACCCTCCGTTAGTTTCCCCTCCGTTTCCTACGTCGTCTGATTGGTTCTTCCCACACCCCACCCCACAAGCTACACTTCCCATGTCGAGTAACCGGTTTCTTTTCTGGTACCCCCCTTCCATTTTACACCCCACCAGCTACACTTCCCATGTCAAGTAAGCGGTTCTTTCCCGTAACACCCATTTTACACCCCACCGGCGGCCGTGGATTCGCGCGAATTATCCCTTACCCCCACCCCACACCGCCGCCGCATACACGGGTCTTCCTTGCAACCCCACTCCGCCCCCCACTCCGCCCCCCACTCCGCAAACCCACACCGGCCCCTTACCTTGCGCTTGAACTCCGCCACGGTGCCCACCGCGACCTTGCTGTTCTCCCCCGCCTCATCATCAGAACCCTCGTCCACCACACCGCCGCCGATGGTCATATCGCCGACAGTGCCCACAGGCTCCCGGGCCCCCTGGGTGGCGGCAGCGGCGGCGGCGGCGGTGGCGGCCGCCACCGCCGCTGCGCCGCCGCCGCCGGCCGCCGCGGCGGCGGCGGCCGTGGGCGAGATGAGCAGAGCCGCCGCCTCGTCTGCTCCCCCCTCCGCCAGGGCGAGGTTCCTCTTCCTGTATTCAAAGAAGCTCCGGTGGCCTCGCAGAGCGATCATGTAGAAAAATAGCTGAGGGGACGGGAGACACCACCCATGGGATAGGGCGTCCATGAGACATGACAGCCATGAGGCATGGCACGGGCGCGGAGCTAGAATACACGATTGCGAATGCGCCATGCAGCTAGGGACACCTCGATCGTGGGTGCTGCAGGTGTAGATGATACGACTGCAAGGGCGGTTGAGGGAATGGATGGATGGATGCGTGGGCTGGTTGGGAAATGGACTAGGGCTTTAGGGTTTGGGGGTTTTAGGGTGAAGATACGGTATCCTATCCTGCCGCCACCGCTGCGATATGGGTGTTATATCTTGCCTTGCAGGCCATGCTGGGCAGGTAGCAGAGCAGCGCGATGCAGAAGACCACCTCCAAGCTGTCGCGGCGATTGGTCCAGCTGATGATGTGTGAGAACCAGTTGACCAGGTCGAACATTAGCCGCATGCCTGATTTGACGCGCCTGGGCAATGGGAGGACGGAGGGGGGGATTCAGAAGAGAACCGGTACGTCGAGTACCGGTAGCTGGTGCATAGGCTTGGGACACCTGGACGCGCGCGCGCCGAGGGGTGAAGGCAGGGACGAGGGAAAGAGAGAGGGAGGGAGGAGGGAAAGAGGAGGGAGGGAGGGAGGGAGCAGAGCGGGTGCTGTTAGGCGGGTGTGCTCTGATGGCACACTGGCCACAAGACTGACCCTAGGGACTTGGGTGACACGATTGTAATGTGTATGAAGGTTATGTAAGGTAAATGAAGATTACACGTGGATGACGATTGTAACCTGGATGAAGCTTATAATGTGGATTATGACTATAACAGACATGGATTGTGTGGATTGTGTGGATTGTGTGGATTGTGTGGATTGTGTGGATTGTGTTGATCGTGTGGATTGTGTGGATGATGTGGATTGTGTGCATGGTGTTAGGCCCCCAGAGGCTCCCGGACATCCCGCCAGCCCCCCCCCGCCAGCCCCCCCCCCCGCCAGCCCCCCCCCGCCAGCCCCCCCCCGCCAGCCCCCCCCCCGCCAGCCCCCCCCGCCAGCTCCCCCCCGCCAGCTCCACATCAGCACCTCCAGTTGTTCTTCGTCCGGGCGAAGTTGAAGGTGGTGCGGCCGTCGTCCAGCAGCAGCCGCGCCACCTGGGGTGGGATGGGCGGCTGGGCGGAGCCCAGCCAGCTAAGGGAGCGGGGTGAGGGGGGGCAGAAATGAACCGGTTACTCGACGTGGGAAGTGTAGCTGGCGCATAAGCTTCGTACACAATTGGTCGCGTGCGCACGCTGGCGCACATGGGTTGGGTGAGGGGGCGGGGGCGGCACAGCTAGTTTCTACCCTCCGCTTCCTATGTCGTGTTACCGGGTTTTCCCCACTCCCCCACAAAGCTCTCCAGCATGCACCTCCAACCGTATGTCCTAAAAGGATTTCCTTTCATACACAGCGCTTCCCTGCCCCCCCCCCAAGATCCCACACGCACTTCTCCGATATCTTCCGCGCGTCCGTCTCCATCTTGAGCGCCACGTCGGTCTCCAAGTCCAGCTCGTACAGCGACTCGGGGGCGGGTGCCATCAGGTACGACGCCGCAAGCGCGGCGACGCTGCTGTACTGCATCTTGAGGCCGAGCACGCCCACCAGGGGCGGCCCAGCTGCGCTGGCGGCCCCGGTGGCACCTGGCCGCGTGGGTGGGGGTGGCGGTGGTGGTACAGGAAAGGAACGGTTACTCGACATCGGTTACTCGCCGCGTGGAGGGTTCGATCGAGGAAGATCCGTGGATGCCAGAAAAAACCGTTTAGGACTGACGTTTTGAGATGCATGCTGGAGAACTGGGTTGGGGATACGAAAGCCGAAGGTCGGAGGTTGAGGACCTTCGGCTGCTAAGCTAAATCGGCTACGGCGAGACGACAGGAAGCGTGTGGGGGACAGAAAAGAACGGGGAGGGAGGGGGCATACAGCGCCGCGTGGGGTGTGGCGTGTAGACACGCCTTAGGAAACGGGGAGCAGAAACTAAGTGGCGAATAGGCGAATAGGCGGCGCGAGCGGTTGGTGGAGGAGGAGGACGAGGACCGGGGGATGACAGTGAGGCTGCCACGCGCCCGCCCGCCCGCCGTGACATGTCACGTCGTGCCGTACCATTCATGTACATGGCGATGACGTGCCAGGAGCGCCTGAAGGGCCTTACGGAGTTGAGCTTGAGACGCACCCTGGACACCAGCACGAGGTTGTCGCTGAAGGTGAGGCCCATCACCTGGGGAGCAGGGGGTTGGTCGGGTGGTTTGTCGGTTTGCCGGTCGACGGCCGGTTGGGGAGGTTGGGGGGAGGTTGGTTGGTTGGTTGCTTGGGAGGTTGGGATTTGGGACGATGGGTGTGTGGTCGCACGATTCGAGGGTCTGGCAGCAGGGGATGCGACTAGAGGGCGGGTGAGGCAAGGTGGCGGCCGGGGGGTGTCTTGACTATGGTACGACAGGTACGGCAGCCAGTAAGGAAAATCGCGGCAGGCGACCAGCGGCTCACCGACTTGGCCGAGTTGGTGAAGATGCCCACCGTCAGGATGGTCGCGGGGCTATAGAGCGGGATGACCACCTGGGGGTGGTGGTTGGAGAGGAAACGGAAACCCGGTAGTGGTGGTTAGTGGTGGTTGGAGGTAGGGATGGGTTGCAAGGATAACCCGTGGTAGGTGTGGGGGACAAGTGAGGGCGGGGCGGGGATGGGGCCCGGGGGGAACAAGAGGGAGTTGGGCTCGTCCTGGGGGTCCCTCCCTGGACAAGGAAGGGGCCGCCTGGGTGGCAGGTCGGATGCACGCATGGTCCAAAGAAGGGAAGCCAACCGCCAGGCGGAGGTCGGGGCGCCACCTGGGCCCCCCCCCCCGCAAGCCACCACGTCCCACCACCATCCACGCGGCATCCCCCCCCTCGCTCCCCCCGCCACTCACCTGCCACTGCGGCAGCCCACCCGCCCCGCCCCTCCGACGGCAGCCGGTCCACCGTCCTCAGCCAGTGCGGCCCGCATTTGACGATGCAGCAGCAGCTGCTGCTACCCACCAGGGCACCGCTGCTGTTGATGGAGCTGATGCGAAGAACCAGCGAGCCGAGGACGTGAGGCGCTGCCGTACCCGCCGTACCCGCCGCTGCAGCTCCGGCCCCGCTGCCGCCGCCACCGCTGGCGAGGATCCCGGGCAGTGGGATGTTGTTGTTCCGCTCCTCCGCAAAGGGCGACGGGCCGTTTGCGAAGTCGCCGAAGAGGGATTCCAGGGGGGGCCTCCTGCGGCGTCCTCGTCGAAGATCGCGGCGGTGAGGGCGGCGGGGTCGGAGCAGCCCTTGATGCGCTGGGACATGGCGCGGCCGCCGCTGGCGGTGGCGGCGGCGGTGCGGGCGTTGGAGCCGCTGAACATCTAGGTGGTGATTGGGCGGGTGAGGTGGTCGGTTGGGTTGGGTGAGGTGGCTGGGTGGGCGAGGTGGTTGGATGGGTGAGGTGGTTGGGTGGGTGAGGTGGTTGCTTGGGTGGGTGAGGTGGTTGGGTGGGTTGGGAGGTTGTACCAGCAGGCAAGTCGCCCAAGTTTGGCTGGGTGGGTAACGTAGGTGCGTTTGTTTGCCATGTGATATATGGGGGGGTTCAGTGGAGAAGAGAGTGTGTTCCTGAGCACAAAGTAGTCCAGGGGAGCCGCCAAAGTAGAGGTGTGAGCGGAACCCCTTGTATGGGTGGGTGGGTTGGTGGGGGAAACTCGTGGACATCGAGGGGAACGGGCGAAGAGGGTTGGTGGGGGAAACGGAGATGGGTCGGGGGCGGCGGCTAGGGGGGAGGAGTGAACCCGGGGGGAGGGAACGTGTATGGACACGAACCGTGTGTGGTCATACAGCTAACCGAGTATGGGTGCGTGGGTATGCCTCAAGTCCCCTTGACGGAGCTGGACGGAGCTGGACGGAGCTGGACGGAGCTGGACGGAGCTGGACGGAGATGAACTTAGTAAGCTGGGTGCCGTCCGGCCGCTCCAGGGAGGCTCTCCGAACCTCACCTGGTTGAAGGGACTGGCCACGCCGTCCTGTCGGAGCCGAGGGTGGGGCCAGGGTGAGGGTGAGGGTGAAGGCGAGGGCGGATTCGGGGTTGTTTTGCTTGCCAAGGTGGGTGTGTGAGGCGAGCCCTTGGACTAGGAAGGGCTTGCCGAGGTGGGAAGGAGAGAGGAAGCGGTGCGCGGAGGAGCGCCACCTCCGTGGTTCCGGAGGGGGGTTACAGAAAAAGAACCGAGTACTCGAACACAGGGAGTGTAGCTGGTGGGGTGTAAAATGAAAGGGGGGTTACAGAAAAAGAACCGGTAACTTGACATGGGGAGCGTAGCTTGGTGGGGAGACAGGGAGGAAACGCATGGCCCGAGAGGGGGCGGTTGTGCTGTGGTGTTTGGGCGGCGTCACGAGAAGTGAGAGAGGGAGGGGCCACCGCCAACCGGTACCCACGCCTCCAGCCGCAGTGTCAGTCCACCCCCGCCACCCACCCCCCACCAGCCGCAAGGTCTTCCCCTCGTCGCTGGCCTGGCAGCCTGCCACACCACCACCACCAACCCGCCCGAAACCGAACCCCCCACCGCCCACGCACGCAGCGGCACCTCCCAGCGCGCACCCCACCCCCCAAAACACAAGCACCCAACGCCCGCCCGCCGTACGGCTGCTGTCGTACGCTTACCTGCAGCCCGCCCATCCCCGCCACCTTGAGCGACCCCACTCGCGCGTAGCTGTTGAAGAACCAGTCCCCCACATCTGCATCCACACCCGACCTGGAGAGGGGGGGGGGCGCGAGGAAAGCGGGTTACATAAAAGAACCGGCTACGGGGGGAAGGTGGGATGGATGAGACGAAGGCAGGAGGAGGGGGCCGGTGCAAGGTAGGGTCCATGATAAGGGTAGACGACGACGACATCACCACCGCCGCTAGCGGCCTAACACACACACACACACCCCGCAAACCGCATCCCACACCTCGCACCTTTCCAGCACCCGCTGCAGCAGGGGCGTGTCCGACAGGACGGGTCCCAGTGCGCCCGCCGTGTGGCCGACAGCGGCGCCGCCGTCCACCGGTACGACAGCGGGGCCGTACAGGCCGGCCGAGCAGCCGTACTGCCCCTCTGAGAAGAGCAGCTGCTGTGGGTCGGACACCAGGGGCATGTGGAAGAGGGCGGCGCGCTCGTCCAGGTCCGCCAGCTGTACGATCATGCGTACGGCACCTGCCCGGAGGGAGAAGGGGGTTTGGGCGCTGGCCTCCACTGCTGCCGCCCCCTGACGACGCGGTTTCCGAGGAAGGGAGGCTCTCTGCTTTCATGTCTCATGCCGGTTCCCCCTACCCTCCTACTGCCGACGGCCCTGCCGGCCAGTCCGCCCTCCCTTCCCTTCCCCTCTCCCTCCCTCCACTCCCTTTCTTGCCCCTGACGCGGCGAGGCCTCTCCCCCCGGCTATGCACCAGCTTCACTTCCCATGTCGAATTACCGCTTAGGCTCCCACCCAAGGCCCAATCCACGACTGACCAAGCACAGCACACACCACACACCACACGGACGCCGGACCCCCTCCCCGCCGAAGGCCCACATACGACCTCCGACTTTAGTTTCCTCAACCAAGTTCGCCATAGCATGCATCTCGAAACGTCTGTCGTTCTTCCCTTTCGTACACGTGTTTTCCCCTTCCCCCCCTCCGCCACCCCGGACGCACCCAGCTCCGGCTCCTCGAACGGCAGCACCACCTCCACCGGCTTGCCGCTGAGGCCCTCGCCGGGGCGGGACGACTGGCCCAGCACCTGGTCCAGGATGTCGTACAGCGGGGCCACCACCCGCCCCACCACGCGGCCGCGGCGCCTGGAGGCCGGGTGTGTGTGTATGTGTGTGTATGTGTGTGTATGTGTGTGTATGTGTGTGTATGTGTGTGTATGTGTGTGTATGTGTGTGTATGTGTGTGTATGTGTGTGTATGTGTGTGTATGTGTGTGTGTGCGTGTGTGTGTATGTGTGTGTATGTGTGTGTGTGCGTGTGTATGTGTGTGTGTTTTATAAATGTGTGTGTGTGTGTGTGTGTGTGTGTGTGTGTGTGTGTGTGTGTGTGTGTGTGTGTGTGTGTGTGTGTGTGTGTGTGTGTGTGTGTGTGTGTGTGTGTGTGTGTGTGTGGAGAGACCCGGTTTCATAGTCAACAAGGGGCAGAATCAAGCCGGCGATTTAGTCGGTGGGGGAGGGGAACGCGAGAGGAAACCCATTTGGTGAGGACGTTGTGATGTACAGCGCCAGCCAGCTGCCCACCCACCGACCCACGGGTCTTCTCGGCCCCCCCCACCTTGCGGACGTTGTGATGTACAGAGCGAGCCCCACTGGCGAGTTGTTGAGCGGCCGCGGCATCGAAAACACGAACACCGAGGGCTGCAGCGTCACAGCGGACGAGTCGGCAACCAGCGGCAGTCCGGCCAGCGGTGCAGCCAGCCAGCGCAGGCGGCTCTTGTCGGACTGCTTGTCCACCGACACCTGAATGAAGCAGTAGGTGGCGGAGGGGGGGGGCGGTTGCAAGGAAACAGTGCGACAGCTCAACAGAGGGGATTTTGAAATGAGGAACTCCGGGGGCGGGGAAGGGGGGTTACAATAAAAGGTTACAGTAAAAGGACCGGTAACTCGACTGGGGAAATGTGGTGAGGGGAATGCTGCGCTCCCCCGCAGACGGGGAAGGGGTGTTGGGGGTTCATGGGTGGCTCTCAGATGAGGGCGAGGTAGGAGAGGAGGGAGGGGGAAGTAGGTAGGAGAGGAGGGTTGAGAGGAGACCCGTGGGTCGGCAGGAGAGGAGGGAGGGGGAAGGGGAGGCAGGGGTTTACCCTTAAAAAGGGGAAACCCGAAGACCGGCAGAGGAGGAAATCAAAACACCAGCTGAACAGGGCGCGGCAGGAGCGGCCTTGCAGACGGCAGGTGGCAGCAGACACGCTCACCTTGAAGTAGCAGAACACGCCTTGGCCCTGTCCCGCCACCGTAGTGGCATCATCGTGGGCCATACCAATCAGCGGCGCCGTGGGGTTGAGGGCAATGCTGGAGGAGGCATCGTCGCCGTCGTCCCCGGCAGCCGGCCGGCCGTCGTCACCGCCGCCGCCGCTGCCGCCGGCGCCGCCGGCGGACACCGTCAAGGACACCTCCTCCTCCTCCTCAATCAACTCGTCCGCGATCGACACGTTGCCGCCGCCGGCAGCCGCGTTCGCCGGCGGGGCGCCGCCGGCGCTGCCGGCGCTGTGACCCCTGGGTCGTGGCCCGCCGAAGGCGCCGGCAGTGAGCATCGGCAAGCAGCCCGGCGCGCAGCCCGCTTCGCCGGCGGCGGCGGCGGTGAGGCCAGGTGCCTTGCCATCGAGCGCTGAGAGGCTCGCCTTCTGCAGCTGCTTCATCACCTGGCGCTGCTTCCGGTCCATTCGCGCCCGCGCCATGTAAGCACCCATGCCCTTCTTCATGGATGCACTGGCGTAGATCATGCCGGGCGGTGGCGGGTGCGTGGGCTGGGGTCCGCGGGGTGGGGGAGGGGTGGGGAGGGGTGGGGTTGGGGAGGGTCGGTCGTTGGTACGACAGAGCGTGTAGTACATGGTACGTCGGGTGTGTGGGAGAGGGAAAAGAAGGAGGCGGCGTTGGTGTACGGCTGGGTTTTGGACACCCCGAGCGGGAGGAGGAGGGCGTGGCGAAGAAGACCCGTGGGTGCGAGGAAAGACCGTTGAAGAAAGACCGTTGAAGAAAGACCGTTGAAGAAAGACCGTTCAGGAGGGGTTACAAATAAAGAACCAGTAACACGACTGGGGAAATATAGTTGGTGCATAGCCTTCAGACATCGGGACGCGCGCGCATGCTACTGGACGGCCACACATACGGAGGAAGGGAGGGGGGGGAAGATAAAATGCCCAGGTTCCACATCGAGGGTTTCGGAGCAACAGCTGCACAGCCCAGTGCTATGTCCAGCAACCCAACCCAACCACCATATGGCCTTCACCTGGGTGCTACGGTCAGCAACCCAACCCAACTACCAACCCAACCCAACTACCAACCCACCCGGCACTCACCGACGACGGCACCCCGGGCATGCCGAAGCTTGGGGGTGTGGTCCCCCCCAGCCCCTCCTTGCGCCGGTCCCGCACGTTGCTGTTTGAGCGCTGCGCCCCTTCCAGTCGCACTCGCCGCTTGGTGATGCCGCCCTGCTGTGCGCTCGTCACCAGCATCTCGTAGTTCAGGTCCACCAAGCCAACGACCTGGTGGTGGTGGTGGTGGGTGGTGGTGCGGGGAGGGGGAGAGGGGGCGGTGGGGGTATGAGAGGAGACCCGTGGGTCGGCACTGGAGGCCGATTAGGAAGGGGGGAGGAGAGGGAGGAAGGGGGGGAGGAGGGGGGAGGAGCGGGGAGGGGGGCAGAGGGTGGGGGGAGGGCGCGTGGTTTTTGGCGTAGGGTTGCGGGCGTGCGGGGGCGGGTGCGGAAGAAGGCGTCCCGCGCGGGAAATGGGGGTTGGCGAGGAAACCCGTTTATAAGGCAACCGGAGAGGAATGAGAGGAGACCCGTGGGTCGGCACTGAACAGGAAAACCGACAAGGAAACATTTTACCGCCGCCGCCGCCACCCCTCCCCGCCCCCTCACCGACATCTTGAGCACCACCACGCACGGCTCCTCGTACAGTGTTCCCAGGGGGCTGTGCACCACCTGCGGCATGCTCTTGCTGCCGCAGGGCGCCGAGAGGTTGCTGGTGATGACCCCGGCCTCGTGCAGGTCGGCGGGGTGGCTGGTGGGCAGGCAGGTGGGCAGCACGCGGGCTGCGGGGGGGGGGAAGAGGGAGGGTAGAGGGGGAGTGACCCGTGGGTCGTCATGTAGGGTGGTGGTGGGGGGGGGCTGGTGGGCAGGCAGGTCGGCAGCACGCGGGCTGCGGGGAGGGCGGGGGGTAAAGGATAATCCGCGAATTCACAGCCGACACGGGGGAGGGTAAAAGGGGGGTGACCCGTAGGTCGACCTGTAGGGTGGTAGGTGGAGTGGGTGGCGAGAGGACCCAGTTACACGACATATGAAATGGAGGGCAGAAACTAAGTGGCGAATGTTTTTGTTTGGGGGGGGGGGGGGCTTTCGAGGAAGACCCGTGGATGCCAGAAAAATCCATTTGGGGGGGGTTCGAGGGAAACCCGTGGATGTCCGAAAAAAACGTTTAAAACAGAAGTTTTGAAACAGAAAAGCACCGGTTACTAGAGATGGGAAGTGTAGCTGGTGTGTGTGTGTTTTATAAATGCTGAGCTGAGCTGGTGTGTGTGTGTGTGTGTGTGTGTACCGGCGTGCCGAAACCTAGTGTGGGGTTGCAAGGAAAACCCGTGGGTAGGGTTGTAGGTGTGTTGAGGAGTGGCAATCTCCCGCACCCACCCGTGTCCGCCTCCGGCTCCACCCACGCCGCCACCACCACCTCGCCGCAGATGCCTGGCTCCACCTGGCCCGTGTCGTCATCGATGGCCTGAAGGGTGCGAGGGCCGCGGAGGGACGCAGACGTAGTTAGGATCGGGCGGCGGGACTGGGCGAGACATGGGTACGTGCGGAAAGCGTTGGGCAATTTATGGGTGGGTGGGTGACGAGGGAAGCCGCAGCAGGTGGAGTATGGGGTGGTGGACACAGCAGCTCAAGGCCCCGCGGCCCCTGCGCTGCCGCCGCCGCACTTGGGCTGGCCTGCAAAACCCCACTGGATCGGATACCACCCCCGCCCCCCGCCACACGTCCACCCCAGCTCCTTACTCTTAAGACGCTTCCATCAGCACTCTTTCCCCATTGGACCCCCCCCCGTCGCAGCTACAAATCCCATGTCGAGTAACAGGTCATTTTCTGGACCCCCCCCCGGGGTCGCACCCCCCCCCCTCTCGCCTAACCCCCTCCCCACCTGCAGCTCCAACACCGTGGTCAGCGGGTGCGGCTGCTCCGCCGCCAGCATAGGGCCCAGCAGCAGGTCCGCCTGCCCCACCAGCATGTCGTCGCCGAACTGCTCGCTGCTCCACACCTGGAACTGCACTCGCGCATCGCTGGTGCCCTGGGGGCGGCAGGGGGTCGAGACGGGCGGGGGGGGGGGTCGCGGTACCTGAGGTACAGGAAGGATCATATAGGTTTGGAATCGCGGTACCTGAGGTTTGAGGTCGCGGTACTTGAGGTATAGGCAGGATCATTGTGCAAGCACCCCCCTTCGTCTACCTGGTGGGGTCACCAGGATTGAGACGACGATCCCGCCACCCTCGAAGCATCCACGCCACCCCCGCTACCACCGCCCGCTGCCACCCCCCCTATCACCCCCGCTGTCCCTTTCCCACGCCTTGCCCGCTGGCGGCCCTCCCCCACCTCCAGACCAGCGAGGTACGGCACGAGCTGATGCTCTCTTTCCCACGCGTCCCCCCCCGCTGGCCTCCTTCCCCCTCGCCTCCCCTTCCTCGCCACCCCTCCCCTCCTCGCCACCCCTCCCCCTCCTCGCCACCCCTCCCCCTCCTCGCCACCCCTCCCCCTCCTGCCCCCCCCCGCACCTCCAGGATCGACCTTGGGAAGCTGAATACCTCGTTCCACTGCACCGCATTGCTGGCGCTGTGGCCAGAGCTGGACACCGGCACCGCCTGCGTGGAGCCCCTCGGCTGGTTGCCCACCAGCAGCAGGCAGAAGCAGCTGTGCTCCACTCCCTCGAAGCTGGGCCACACCAGGTGGCGCCCCTGGCGGACCTGGAAGGAGGGGAGGGGGTAAGAGGAAGACCCGTGTAGGAAAGGAGAAAGGAGGGAGGGGGTGGGGGAGGGGGGGCCGAGACCGACCTGGGACTTTCAGGTGTCCGAAGCTTCAGGTTAGGATGAAGGGAGGGGCAGGGGACAGCGGCGGGGTAGAGGGGGAGCTTGGTGTTGAGCACGCGGGAGAGGGGGTGACGAGCCAGGACTGGAAGACGGGGTCGAGGTCCAGGTGGGACGGGGGGCAGGTGGTGACGGCCGAGTGGCATGAGGCGGGGACGGGGGGCATGGGACCCGTGCAATGCGTGGTGGGAGCGCAGAGGCCACCGCCCAGGACCAGCAACTCCTGCCGCTCGTCCGCAGGGGGTGGCATAAGGACCCGGTTGCACGACAATTCAGATTCCTGGTACGTACAGTGGACAAGCGGGCAGGCTTCGGGTAAATGTCTTTTCGTCAACTGACTAGCACGGGAGCTGTGACGTGATGCGGTGCGGTGTCGTACGGACTTCTGATGTGCCTGAGCTCTCACAGTAGCGGGCCTCCAAACCCTTGCTGTAAGCAACTCAGTATCTGTCCAACAACAGTCTTGGCTGATGGGCGAAGCTTGCATGGGGCAGGAGAGCTTCCCTCCCCCGCTAATAGGGCGGCCATCTAGGCTGATTCCCCCTGGCGCCATGAGCGCTTAACGATGATGGTGATCGAATGCGTTGGGTGGCTGGGCTTACTTATAACTGAAAGGATCATCGCCGTACATCCGAGCTCCACCATGTGCTGATGGACTTACATGCCGCAAAACCCAGTCCTTAACACAGTGATGGTTGCTGCTGTCGGCTGCCGCCCAAAGGGCGCCGAATCGCACAATCCGCAAAATGACACCAGGGGCCACACCCTCCTCCGCCTCTGAAGCAGCCCAGCCTCCATCGTGCTGACGGCCGCTAGTGCCAGGACGTCCCATACACATTCCTGCCCCCCCCCGGAGGAGCCCCCGCCAACTACAGCGCCCGCCCGCATGGCCAGCTGGTGTACGATGGCTTGATGAGCCACCGGGCAGCATCAGAAGTGATGCTGCAGAGGGGAGAGCTCGTCCGGCATCACACCAGGGCACTCGCCGCGACCACACGGAGAGGCCACTTCTCCTGCCCCCCATGTAGGAGTTGCCAAGCAAAGGAGTCCCGTCAACCGTAAGCCGCCACCCACCATCCTTGCATCTTGCGAAAGTTCTACCACCGCCACATCCTCCGGAACGCGCCTTTGCAGTGCAGACCGAGCCTAGCGTAAAGCCACCGCTCCCCCCCAGCGCCTCTCGAACATACAGGTCACTGCTGCCCCCCCTCGGGCGGGTCGGGGCGTCACCGCGGTTTTTGCTCGCCCATCGCTAGGCCCCTCACACAGTTCTCCCGCTTGCGCCCAAGGGGGCAAACCGACTTCGCAAAACATTTCCTTGCGCCGCGCCGGGTCCTCATTTCCGCTAGCCTAGGCGTGGCCGCCGATTTATTAGTCGAAGCCGCCGCAGGTCGACACACTACTTCCGGCTTGAGTCCTCCAGCATCTCCAAACGGCGCATCTAGGAGGCGCATCTATACGGCGCTTCTAAACGGTTTTCTCTTTCGTACAGGTGGTTGCCCCCCCAGCACCTCCCAAACATACTTGTCACACGCAGCTGCGCGAGCCGCCACCGTTTCCGATGGCTGCATAAGCGCGGCCACTTGCACTGACAGACGTCCTCGGAACCGGAATAGGCGGCCACCCCCTCTTCAGCCGCCAGCCGAGGCCCGCACCCAACAACACCCCACGTCAGGGTGGTCGGTTGGCTCCCACCCGCTGGCCCCTCCTGCCCGCCACAGCTGCCATCCACCCCGGGGAAGGGATGTCCACCCACATGCCGCATCGCACCACCTTTTACTAACCGTAGAAGCGTGGGTAGTTGCAACCCAGCTGCACGATTCCTTCTATCAAAGCCTGTCAGAGCCACTTTAGCTTGGCAGGTACTCCCTGACTCAACCTGCACACGCCCCCCCCCCTCGCCATCTCAGCCAGCAGGTCGTCCCACACTGCTGTTGCCCTGCCACCAGCCTCCCGCCTGCTGCAAACTGCTGCACGGCAGTGCCCCAACAGTGGTACCAGCACCAGCTGTCCAGTAGTACATACAGCTGTCGGCGATGCAATCTACACCGCAACAGCGCGCGCCACTGCCACCTGGTCGCACTGAGGTTGCTGTGCCGCTATCGCCCCCGCAGCAAAGCGCGCAGCTCCTCATTGCTTCCTGCGTAGTCCAGCGCCTTCCGTCCGCTCTGTGGCAGTGAGGAGTGGGCGCGGGATGGACTTCAAGGGGCCCGATGTCTCCTTTGAGGTTTGTGGAAGGGGAATGGCTGGAAGCCAGATCGCATTGGAAGGTAAATAAAGCGCAGCTAGCGGAGTGTGTATTGGAAGTGCTTGGGAGGGAAGTTCATGCATCTATGTTCGTGACCCCTCCTAGGAAGCCGATCGGTGTCCCAAGACAAATAGGATCTCACTTACCCGAAACGGGCCCCCTGCCTCCCCCCTGCCCCCCCCAACGACTGCGTAATACGGTTTTTATCCAACCCCCCAACGACTGTTTTTTCCATCCACAGGTCCTCGAACCAACCCTCGGAACGCACCTTGTCTGCCGCCTCCTTGTTGGCGCCGGCCTTGAGCAGCTCACGCACCACCTCGACGTGCCCTTCCTTAGCGGCCCAGATCAGTGGTGTCCAGCCATCCTGTCGGTCGGTAATAAGTGGGGGCCGGGGCAGTGTTGCCGGCCAGGCGGTCAGTTGGTTGGCCCACTGAGCAGGCAGGTGGGGCCGTGGGGTGCTGTGGACGTCCACACCGCCGCCTGTGCCACACCTACCAGCGGTATGCGATCGAAACACGGGCAGCGGGCTTACGGACTCCCTCCCGATACAAATAGGTTCCTACCCGAACCAATACTTGCAGTCAGGCAACAAGTGCCCATACCGTTGCCTGCACCAACGCCACCTAATCTATCCTTGGCGATCCATAATGCAGCAGTCCAACAGTCACACCCCACCCCAACCACCCCGACGGCCCAGTGCGTGCACATTTAAACACTTTTCCGCCCCCTGCCCCCCCTTTGTCCGCCGCCTGCACCCTGCCCCCCTCCTTGTCCGCCCCCTGCTCCCCGCCCGCCCCCCCGCCTCCCCCTGGCCCCCCACCCCCACCCCCGGCCATCCACTCCAAGGCACGACCGCACAATTTCACCGCGACTAGGTATATATTGCGAGGGCCCCCTCGAGCGGAACGCAACTTGTGTTTGGTACACACCGCATATCGAACACTCGTGTTGTTGTCGATCGCAACAGCGTTGATGCGCCACCTTTTAAGCAGGCCTTATCACGTATACCACATGCGCACAGCGGCCGCCCAATGCGGGTGCGCCATCTATCGCCACGGCCTTGGCGCAAATAAAACAAGACATCTGGCCCGTGCGCAAAGTAAGGCATGGCGCGCTACCCAGGCCCCCGCGCCGCTTCCGGCACCAACCCTCGGAACGCACCTTGTTTGCCGCCTCCTTGTTGGCGCCGGCCTTGAGCAGCTCACGCACCACCTCGACGTGCCCTCCATTAGCGGCCCTTATCAGCGGTGTCAGGCCATACTGTCGGTCGGTAATAATTGGGGGCCAGGGCAGTGTTGCCGGCCAGGCGGTCAGTTGGTTGGCCCACTGAGCAGGCAGGTGGGGCCGTGGGGCGCTGTGGACGTCCACACCGCCGCCTGTGCCACACCTACCAGCGGTATGCGACGACACACGGGCAGCGGGCACACGGACTCCGTCCCTCACGATACAAATAGGTTCCTACCCGAACGAATACTTGCAGTCAGGCAACAAGTACCCATACCGTTGCCTGCACCAAACCCACCTATTCTATCCTTGGCGATCCATAATGCAGCAGTCCAGCAGTCCCACCCCACCCCAACCACCCCGACGGCCCAGTGCGTGCACATTTAAACACTTTCTTTGACGACTGTGCAGTCATCTCTTATCCAATTCGTGCAATAGACACCGCCGCTCCCTCTTGATCCACTCGCCTTCGTTCTACGTCGGCACACCCCCCTGCCCCGCTCGCCCCGTTAAGCCCCCCCAGCTTCGCACGTGCGCAAGTGCCTCCGTCGACGCCCCACGCAACCCCGCTCGAACCGCCCACGCGTCGTGCGCAAGTGCCTCCGTCGGCCACTTTGTAGTGGCGAGGACAGGGGCTTAGCCCCCCTGCCCCCCCGCCCTGGCCAGGTGGGCCCTCCGGCCGCGTTAGGCATTTCGACTTGGTATGTCTTGTCCGTTTTGTTTTTGCCGCTGTGCGCGTGCGTTTGCGACCCTTGCTGTCACCGCGGTTTCCCAGCCGGCACGGCGGCGCGGTTCAAGACATGGGACGGTCCAGGACGTTCGCTGCTGGCATCTCACGCCGCTACGGTAACACCGGTCGGTATCCGGGCAGGGCGCCGGGCTGCACCGCCACTCGCCTCGCCGCGCCGAATTACGCTTCCCCCGTTTCCCCGTCATATGCGTTGCACGTCACCGAGCTTTTTCTTATCCTTTTTCTATTTGTTTTACACAGCTCCGACAGGCCGCCTCCAAAGGTTTGCCGGTAGTCGGTTCCAGTGCTCCAGCATGCGCCCACAAAATTGGTGTCCGACGACCATGCGCGGACTATTCTGTCCCGTTGCGTAAAAGGGTTTTTATACACCCCCTGCCCCCACCCACGACGTGGCGAGTCTCCGGTTCGGGTCCCGGGCCCCGCTCGCCCCGAACACCACGGCCCCCCCCTTCCCCCCCGCCTCCCCCCTGCCCCCCCCCCCTTGCCCCCCCCGCCCCCCCTGCCCCCCCGCCTCCCCCCTGCCCCTCCCCCTGGCCCCCCCGCTTCCCCCTGCCCCTCCACCCCCATCCCTCGGCCATCCACTCCAAGGCATGACCGCACAATTTCACCGCGACTAGGTAAATATTGCGAGGGCCCCCTCGAGCGGAACGCAACTTGTGTTTGGTACACACCGCATATCGAACACTCGTGTTGTTGTCGTCGCAACAGCGTTGATGCACCACCTGTTAAGCAGGCCTTATCACGTATATCACATGCGCACAGCGGCCGCCCAATGCGGGTGCGCCATCTATCGCCACGGCCTTGGCGCAAATAAAACAAGACACCTGGCCCGTGCGCAAAGTAAGGCATGGCGCGCTACCCAGGCCCCCGCGCCGCTTCCGGCACCAACCCTCGGAACGCACCTTGTTTGCCGCCTCCTTGTTGGCGCCGGCCTTGAGCAGCTCACGCACCACCTCGACGTGCCCTCCATTAGCGGCCCAGCTCAGCGGTGTCATGCCACCCTGTCGGTCGGTAATAAGTGGGGGCCGGGGCAGTGTTGCCGGCCAGGCGGTCAGTTGGTTGGCCCACCGAGCAGGCAGGTGGGGCCGTGGGGCGCTGTGGACGTCCACACCCCCGCTCTGGCCAGGTGGGCCCTCAGGCCGCGTTAGGCATTTCGACTTGATTGGTATGTCTTGTCCGTTTTGTTTTGCCGCTGTGCGCGTGCGTTTGCGACCCTTGCTGTCACCGCGGTTTCCCAGCCGGCACGGCGGCGCGGTTCAAGACATGGGACGGTCCAGGACGTTCGCTGCTGGCATCTCACGCCGCTACGGTAACACCGGTCGGTATCCGGGCAGGGCGCCGGCGGGCTGCACCGCCACTCGCCGCGCCGCGCCCAATTCCGCTCCCCCCGTTTCTCCGTCATACGCGTTGCACGTCACCGAGCTTTTTTTATCCTTTTTCTATTTGTTTTACACAGCTCCGACAGGCCAGGTTTGCCGGTAGTCGGTTCCAGTGCTCCAGAATGCGCCCACAAAATTGGTGTCCGACGACCATGCGCGGACTATCCTGTCCCGTTGCGTAAAAGGGTTTTTATACACCCCCCTGCCCCCACCCACGACGTGGTGAGTCTCCGGTTCGGGTCCCGGGCCCCACTCGCCCCGAAGACCACGGGCCCCCCCCTTCCCCCCCGCCTCCCGCCCCACTCCCCCCTGCCCGCCCCCTGCCCCTCCCCCTGCCCCTCCCCCTGCCCCTCCCTCTGCCCCTCCCCCTGCCCCTCCCCCTGGCCCTCCCCCTGGCCCCCCCGCCTCCCCCGTGACCCCCCCACCCCCACCCCCGGCCATCCACTCCAAGGCACGACCGCACAATTTCACCGCGACTAGGTATTATTGCGAGGGCCCCCTCGAGCGGAACGCAACTTGTGTTTGGTACACACCGCATATCGAACACTCGTGTTGTTGTCGTCGCAACAGCGTTGATGCGCCACCTTTTAAGCAGGCCTTATCACGTATACCACGTGCGCACAGCGGCCGCCCAATGCGGGTGCGCCATCTATCGCCACGGCCTCGGCGCAAATAAAACAAGACACCTGGCCCGTGCGCAAAGTAAGGCATGGCGCGCTACCCAGGCCCCCGCGCCGCTTCCGCCACCAACCCTCGGAACGCACCTTGTCTGCCGCCTCCTTGTTGGCGCCGGCCTTGAGCAGCTCACGCACCACCTCGACGTGCCCTCCATTAGCGGCCCAGCTCAGCGGTGTCATGCCACCCTGTCGGTCGGTAATAAGTGGGGGCCGGGGCAGTGTTGCCGGCCAGGCGGTCAGTTGGTTGGCCCACCGAGCAGGCAGGTGGGGCCGTGGGGCGCTGTGGACGTCCACACCCCCGCTCTGGCCAGGTGGGCCCTCAGGCCGCGTTAGGCATTTCGACTTGATTGGTATGTCTTGTCCGTTTTGTTTTGCCGCTGTGCGCGTGCGTTTGCGACCCTTGCTGTCACCGCGGTTTCCCAGCCGGCACGGCGGCGCGGTTCAAGACATGGGACGGTCCAGGACGTTCGCTGCTGGCATCTTACGCCGCTATGGTAACACCGGTCGGTATCCGGGCAGGGCGCCGGCGGGCTGCACCGCCACTCGCCGCGCCGCGCCCAATTCCGCTCCCCCCGTTTCTCCGTCATACGCGTTGCACGTCACCGAGCTTTTTTTATCCTTTTTCTATTTGTTTTACACAGCTCCGACAGGCCAGGTTTGCTGGTAGTCGGTTCCAGTGCTCCAGAATGCGCCCACAAAATTGGTGTCCGACGACCATGCGCGGACTATCCTGTCCCGTTGCGTAAAAGGGTTTTTATACACCCCCCTGCCCCCACCCACGACGTGGTGAGTCTCCGGTTCGGGTCCCGGGCCCCACTCGCCCCGAAGACCACGGGCCCCCCCCTTCCCCCCCGCCTCCCGCCCCACTCCCCCCTGCCCGCCCCCTGCCCCTCCCCCTGCCCCTCCCCCTGCCCCTCCCTCTGCCCCTCCCCCTGCCCCTCCCCCTGGCCCTCCCCCTGGCCCCCCCGCCTCCCCCGTGACCCCCCCACCCCCACCCCCGGCCATCCACTCCAAGGCACGACCGCACAATTTCACCGCGACTAGGTATTATTGCGAGGGCCCCCTCGAGCGGAACGCAACTTGTGTTTGGTACACACCGCATATCGAACACTCGTGTTGTTGTCGTCGCAACAGCGTTGATGCGCCACCTTTTAAGCAGGCCTTATCACGTATACCACGTGCGCACAGCGGCCGCCCAATGCGGGTGCGCCATCTATCGCCACGGCCTCGGCGCAAATAAAACAAGACACCTGGCCCGTGCGCAAAGTAAGGCATGGCGCGCTACCCAGGCCCCCGCGCCGCTTCCGCCACCAACCCTCGGAACGCACCTTGTCTGCCGCCTCCTTGTTGGCGCCGGCCTTGAGCAGCTCACGCACCACCTCGACGTGCCCTCCATTAGCGGCCCAGCTCAGCGGTGTCATGCCACCCTGTCGGTCGGTAATAAGTGGGGGCCGGGGCAGTGTTGCCGGCCAGGCGGTCAGTTGGTTGGCCCACCGAGCAGGCAGGTGGGGCCGTGGGGCGCTGTGGACGTCCACACCCCCGCTCTGGCCAGGTGGGCCCTCAGGCCGCGTTAGGCATTTCGACTTGATTGGTATGTCTTGTCCGTTTTGTTTTGCCGCTGTGCGCGTGCGTTTGCGACCCTTGCTGTCACCGCGGTTTCCCAGCCGGCACGGCGGCGCGGTTCAAGACATGGGACGGTCCAGGACGTTCGCTGCTGGCATCTTACGCCGCTATGGTAACACCGGTCGGTATCCGGGCAGGGCGCCGGCGGGCTGCACCGCCACTCGCCGCGCCGCGCCCAATTCCGCTCCCCCCGTTTCTCCGTCATACGCGTTGCACGTCACCGAGCTTTTTTTATCCTTTTTCTATTTGTTTTACACAGCTCCGACAGGCCAGGTTTGCTGGTAGTCGGTTCCAGTGCTCCAGAATGCGCCCACAAAATTGGTGTCCGACGACCATGCGCGGACTATCCTGTCCCGTTGCGTAAAAGGGTTTTTATACACCCCCCTGCCCCCACCCACGACGTGGTGAGTCTCCGGTTCGGGTCCCGGGCCCCACTCGCCCCGAAGACCACGGGCCCCCCCTTCCCCCCCGCCTCCCGCCCCACTCCCCCCTGCCCGCCCCCTGCCCCTCCCCCTGCCCCTCCCTCTGCCCCTCCCCCTGCCCCTCCCCCTGGCCCTCCCCCTGGCCCCCCGCCTCCCCCGTGACCCCCCCACCCCCACCCCCGGCCATCCACTCCAAGGCACGACCGCACAATTTCACCGCGACTAGGTATTATTGCGAGGGCCCCCTCGAGCGGAACGCAACTTGTGTTTGGTACACACCGCATATCGAACACTCGTGTTGTTGTCGATCGCAACAGCGTTGATGCGCCACCTTTTAAGCAAGCCTTATCACGTATACCACATGCGCACAGCGGCCGCCCAATGCGGGTGCGCCATCTATCGCCACGGCCTTGGCGCAAATAAAACAAGACACCTGGCCCGTGCGCAAAGTAAGGCATGGCGCGCTACCCAGGCCCCCGCGCCGCTTCCGCCACCAACCCTCGGAACGCACCTCGGTGGCCGCCTCCTTGTTGGCGCCGGCCTTGAGCAGCTCACGCACCACCTCGACGTGCCCTCCCCTAGCGGCCCGGCTCAGCGATGTCCTGCCATTCTGTCGGTCGGTAATAAGTGGGGGCCGGGGCAGTGTTGCCGGCCAGGCGGTCAGTTGGTTGGCCCAATGAGCAGGCAGGTGGGGCCGTGGGGTGCTATGGACGTCCACACCGCCGCCTGTGCCACACCTACCAGCGGCGGTATGATATCGACACACGGGCAGCGGGCTTACGGACTCCCTCCCGATACAAATAGGTTCCTACCCGAACGAATACTTGCAGTCAGGCAACAAGCGCCCATACCGTTGCCTGCACCAAGCAACCCCACCTATTCCATACTCGGCGATCCATAATGCAGCAGTAGTCCAGCAGTCCCACCCCACCCCAACCACCCCAACGGCCCAGTGCGTGCACATTTAAACACTTTCTTTGACGACTGTGCAATCATCTCATATTTTGATCCTTTCGAGCAATAGACACCGCCGCTCCCTCTCGGTCCACTCGCCTTCGTACTACGTCGGCACCCCCCCCTGCCCCGCTCGCCCCGTTAAGCCCACCCAGCTTCGCACGTGCGCAAGTGCCTCCGTCGACGCCCCACGCAACCCCGCTCGAACCGCCCACGCGTCGTGCGCAAGTGCCTCCGTCGGCCACTTTGTAGTGGCGAGGACAGGGGCAAAGCCCCCCTGCCGCCCCCGCTCTGGCCAGGTGGGTCCTCCGGCCGCGTTAGGCACTTCGACTTTCCGCCCCTCCCCCCTGCCACCCCCCCACGACGTGGTGAGTCTACGGCTCGGGTCCCGGGCCCCGCTCGCCCCGAACACCACGGGCCCCCCCTCCCCCCCCTGCCCCTGCCCGCCACGAGCCCCCCCCCCCTTGTCCGCCCCCTTGTCCGCCCCCCCCTTGTCCGCCCCCTGCCCCCCTCCTTGTCCGACCCCTGCCCCCCTCCTTGTCCGCCCCCTGCACCCCCCCTTGTCCGCCCCCTGCCCCCCTCCTTGTCCGACCCCTTGTCCACCCCTGCCCCCTCCTTGTCCGCCCCCTGCCCCCCTCCTTGTCCGCCCCCTGCCCCCCCCTTTTCCGCCCCTGCCCCCCCCTTTTCCGCCCCCTGCCCGCCCCTGCCCCCCTCCTTGTCCGCCCCCTGCCCCCCCCCTTGTCCACCCGCCCCCTGCCCCCCTCCTTGTCCGCCCCCTGCACCCTTCCTAGTCCGCCCCCTGCACCCCTCCTTGTCCGCCCCCTGCACCCCTCCTTGTCCGCCCCCTGCACCCCTCCTTGTCCGCAAAGTAAGGCATGGCGCGCTACCCAGGCCCCCGCGCCGCCTCCGGCACCAACCCTCGGAACGCACCTCGGTGGCCGCCTCCTTGTTGGCGCCGGCCTTGAGCAGCTCACGCACCACTTCGTCGCGCCCTTCCTTAGCGGCCCTTATCAGCGGTGTCCAGCCATCCTGTCGGTCGGTAATAAGTGGGGGCCGGGGCAGTGTTGCCGGCCAGCAGGTGTTCAGTTGCTTGGCCCACTGAGCAGGCAGGTGCCACTGTTGGGTGGAGGGGGGTGGTGTGGGTTCTGGAGGGCTGACCCAGCCAACACAGGGGTTATAGAGTAGGGGTTGGATTACAGAGGGATTATATAACAGAGGGGTCGGGTTACAGGGGGGAAGTCAATCTAAGGGGTTTACCCCGCCCCTGGGGCTTGGTGACCCACTGGATGGGGTGTTACCCACCGGAGGGGTTACATAGGGAGTAATGGGGTAACTGACCTTTCTATGCCAGAGGGACTCAGGGAAATGTTTGATTGCGGCCAGGTCCCAAATACGGCCGCATGGCTGCAGCAGCAGACCTCCATCACGCAGACGTCTCTGAGAGAGAAGATTAGTCCTTGGACGAAGTACGGCACACCATACTCCGTCTTATTGATAACTAGGCTGATCCAATTTCATTCAGCGGTATCCGCCGTAGTATAATATAATGATAATGTATTCCTTGTTGGTTGTCCCTAGTAGTTAATTCCAATATGGCTCAGTTACACCCTCAACCGTGCTCTGGGACGGACCCCATCACGGCCGCCCCTGCCCGACTCTGCACGCACTCATCCGTTTGATTTCGCTAACAGGCCACCACCTCACTCTGCATTGTCATGCGCACATGATTGGACCTCCCATTCTAGCGGATAGCAACGAATGACTTCCCTTCATAAATCGTAGTCAAGAAATTCCTGTGACAGCTATCCATTCTTCGACTGTCCTTGAAACGAAACCTGACGACAACAGCCTCAGCCAGAGGGGGGGTGCACCCAGCCTTCCCTACCTCGGTTCGTCTTCCATCCACCACCCCGGAGGCCACCCCTGCCCTCACCACATGTGCTGTACACCAACAGCTTCAGACCAACCCGGAGCACAACCTGGGCATCAGTTGGCGGTGCGGTGTGTGCAGCTTTCCCCGATTGATGCACAACACTTTGCCATTTGCAGTGTATGAGTAAATAATAAGGTACAGAACATCGTACCTTGTCACGCTTCTCGAGGTCCTTTTTGGGCACCGGCGGTTGAGCGAGTGAGTCTGCCTGCTCGTGTGTCCGGCCAAGCTGATCCAACCATGATTGGATGGAGTTACGCAGCCCAATGTTGTCAATAAGCGTCTTGGACGTGAGGGACAGGTCTGAGGCGTCGGGTGGGTCAGAGGGCGGAGAGTTGAGAGGAGAAGCGAGGATATCCACGAAAATGGTGACGGTGGCAGGTGACAGGTAAAATGTGGAACGGACATGGCGTGTCATTAGTTACATGCGTGTCATCAGCTACATGCATGTATGTCAGCTACATCGGCACGCATCCATCCATGCCACGCTATGCAACCAACGGTCTATGCCAAAATAAAGAGAAATGGGACCAGCGATCAGACCGGTACATAGCTAGCGTAGCATTGTGGTGGTCGGTGCCGCTCGGCCGGACCACTCACTGGTGATGGGGTTGGTGTTCTTCATGGCCAGGTGCCGCTGGATGGCTTGCCGCTCGAACGAGTGGCCGGTCTCCAAAATGACCGGGTCGCGCATCAAACACATCGTAATCGGGCAGAGGAAGTCAGGCGGCATGGAGCTGGGCATGGAGAAGCTAGAATCGACCTCCGCCGACCAGAATCGACCGCGCCCAGAGTCGACCTCCGCCTGGCGCAATGACAGTGCTGCCACGATCTGTGACAGGTACTGGGCCTCCATGTCCTGCTTGTCCTGGCGCAGCTCCTTCAGCTCCCCCTCGAGTGCGGCAGTGATGTCTGCCACATCCTGCAGCCACAGTACGACAACAGGCATCGCACCTCACTGAAACCCGCCTGAGGTGCGTGCGTGTACTTAGATAAGGAGGCGTGAGCCTACATAGATATTTCCACATACAATGCACAACAGTAGCAAGCAAATCGTGAACATTATGCCAAGCGCCCGATTCGGCAGCAAAGACATGCATCCGTACTGCTGGAAAGAACTCCACCAGGCTAGCGACCATACTACCTCGGCCACGTGGTGCGCACTCGCCCCAAATTTTACGCCAGCCCCTTTTCCTGACCTCCTTGCTTGTCTGCTTCGGGAAGGACTTGTCCTCATCAGATTTCTGGGAATCAAACTAAGTTGTCCAGCAAGCAACTACGAATGTGTGCTCAAGCAAGATAGCTAGACTATTGTCCCTCAGATAATCTTCTCTCTTCTTCCTATTTCGTTTCCACAACGAAGTTTCCTCGCGACCCCCACACTTCGACACTCCACAGCTCTCTGCACTCGAGTCCGCAGAACCTCCATGATGCCGCTGCAATACTGAGCGGGGCACCAACCCTTGCTTGCCAGTCTCCATGCGCCCTGCTCCCCACTGCCAGCAGATCCCACGTACCTGCGCACTCATGTCTGTGCAGCCCTTCTTAACCACGCCCGCCTGCTCCAGGCTGGCCAGCACTGCAGCCGCAACACGCTCCTCAACTAGTGCCGCGCCAGCTGAGCTGATGGCTACACGCCCTGCTGCTGCGACCCGCGCCTCCTCCCTCATGCAGCCCAGCTGCTCATGTAGCTTTGCCGCAATGGCCTCGAAGCCACGTAGCACCTCCAGTGGCACGTCGACCAGGTCTGCTCGCAACTCCACCAACACCTTTTTTAAATCGGCATGCTGCTCAATGCCCAACGAGGTTTGGAAGGCGCCCAGGTCCTGGGAGAGCCGCAGCATGATGGCCCGCAACTCCGCGACGTGGTTGCCTGATGGCAGGTGGGCGGGTGCGGGTGGCTTGATCCATGTCGCTAAATTCGCCCCTGATAGTGCTACTTTACAGCAGGACGCAGCGCGCGACATGCCTGACTCAACAAGCCATGTGATCGAGAGCATGACGTCGTGCAGGCGCTGTGCACAGCAACCCCACAGTGCAAAGGGCACCCGCTAGATATATAGCCGCCAACTCAATACTCGATCGCATGCCGCCGCATTCTATGTCTTCCAGGAGGTCGCTGCATCAGAAGCCGCAGGATATTAGGCAAAGTAAGCTTTATGTGCTCTTTGATGACATTTGTGTTTGGAAGTAACAACTCGCCCTGTGAAAAGATATATAACATGGCCTGAACAGGCGCATCGCATAGGGCATACTAGTAGGGCTGGCGTACACAGAACGGGAACAAGGTCAATACGTGGCAAACCTATCTCGTCTTTCATCCAGAATCCCATCCAGCGCACCAGCTGTGAAGAACTTGGTAACGGTCGACTTTTGGCCAGACGCGCCACCAAGGCCAGGCAGTCCGCCATCGTTTCATTCAGCCCCTGTGGTTCAACACAAAGAACGGCTTAAACCAGACGACGGTCGCACGGTCGACTCGTACCGCCCTCGAAGGGAGGGACTCAAACAACCAGTAACCAGCAATGCTTTCAAATATTTCGTTTGCAAACAGGCGTTGCCGTTAAACATCCCACCTTAAGGGCGGAAACGGCACCGGGCTTGGACAGACTGCCTGAGTCCAAGTCCGTTGAGGCATCTTCCACCACAGTACCCACGCGTCGCACCAGCGTGCGCAGGGCAAGGCTATCTTGCTTGATGTCCTTGAGGTTCGCCAACGCAGCTACCACCTTGCTGGCCACGTTGGCGATGCTGAGCGCACACCCAATTGGATCCATTACTGCGACTGACGCAGCCCTTATCCCGCTGTTTTAAAATCTTATTTTAGCCGGACGTTTCCCAGTGCCATT
>BDSL01000290.1:0-29055 GCA_003116995.1 Yamagishiella unicocca | reverse complement strand
GGCCAGGCGGGCTACAGCTATGCATAATCCGGACACAGCGCCACATACGCAAACCCATCCCGCTGCTCCTTTTCATCCCGCTGCACATCCTTACCTCGTCGGGCGTCGTTGCTGTTGCCGCCACGTCCACCCCGATGTGCGGGCCTGTGCCGATTTTGCTGGACGCCATGGTTCCACCGGCCTGCACGAAACAGGGGCAAGACTGAGACTCCATCAACACCCGGGCTAGGTAGGGCTTCAAACACACTTACTTCCGAGCCCTCCCCAGCAATTGATCCTGATGGTGCCGAGCTTGTCATCACCATGCTGCCTGCCTCCTGTAAGCAGGTGTGCGTAAAGAGGGGAGAAGAAGGTTTCATTGTTTGATTGGGACAGGGCGCGCCGCAATAACCCCGCCCGGTGTAGTCGAGACTTCAGTGGTTAGTCGGTGGCAATACCCCCCCCCCCCCAGCCGCAGCACCCAGCCCCGGCGTCCAGCAGCCACAGCACCCACCCCCAGCGTCCAGCAGCCACCGCAGCCGCAGCACCCAGCCCCGGCGCCACGCCGCCGTCCCGGCGGCCCGCGCCGCCGCCGTCCCCAGCGTACCCCGCACTTGTAATACGCCGCCGGCCTCCCTCCGCGCCCCCTCCCTCCCTCCGCACCTCATCCGCGCTAGCCCCTCCGCCCCCTCCACGCCCCAACACCCCCCCCAACCGCGACCGAAAACACCCTAGGAAACTGTTCCCGACGCCACGCTCTCCGCCCCCCCGCCCCTTCGCCCACCCGCGCACCCGCCATTCGCACACTGTCTCCTCCCACAGCCCCTTCTCCCCCTCCCCGCCCGGACCGCCGCTCTCCCCCGCGTCCCTAGCCGCCGGCGTCGCACTGTGGCGGCGCCGTCCTCGCTGTGGCAGTGCTGTGGGATCCGACCAGCCCGGACCGCGCCACTGCCTCCCCCCGGTATCCCGTCTCCTCGCCTGCTAGCCTTGCCCCCCTGTCCCGCATCTTCACGCCCCATATTTTCTCACTTCCTCCCTCCGTCATACAGGCCTCCGCCGTACAACGCCGTACGCCGCCGTACCAGCCCGCGTCCCCATCTCCCCGTATATCCGTCCTCCCCTTTCCTGCCTCCGCCTCTTTCGCCGCGCCGCTGGGGCCTCTTCGTTGCTTGGACCCCTGTCCACCCGCTCCGCGCCTGGATGTTGTTCCTAACGCCCCCTGCTGCCCCTTGCCCGCATGCTTCGCGTCGACCGCCTTCCCCACCCGCTCTGGGCCCTGGTCAGGTGAGTTCCGCCGCTGGGTTGGGCCTCTGTTCTGGTAGTTTTTTGCTAGTCGTTGCGTTCTTGTCTGCGGGCGTCGGGACCTGCGTCTGGGCTTTCGCGTCCCCCATGGCGGCGCGGCGCGGCTTCGGCCTCCTCTCCTGGACGACCGCGGACCTTCTCTGGTAATGACCGGCTTCCTCACGCATCTGGTCGGTATTCGGGCGGGTCGGGACTGGGACTCCGACTAGGACTGGGACTGGGACCGGACCGCGATGTCCGCTCTCCCATAGCGCATCAACTCCCACATTTCTCCTGCTAGCGCCCAAAACCGGTTCTGCGAAAACTTTACGTGCGTCGCGCCGGGTCCTCGCTTCCTTTCGTCTCGCCTAGCCGATCTAGCTTAGCCGCCAAAGGTCATATTACGACCTTCGGCTTTCGTATCCCCAACCCAGTTCTCCCGCATGCATCTCAAAACTTCTGTTTTAAACGATTTTTTTCGGACATCCACGGGTTTCCCTCGAACCCCGCCCTGCCCCACTCTCCCTGCCACGCCCCGCCCTACACACATCAGTATGCCCTCAAACATGCTCACCTCCATGCCCAACCCGGCCGTCGTTGTCGATGGGGGCTGTGCACTCGAAGTATCTGGAAGAAACCGACGAGGCTGACCTGCCATCACCACGGAACTGCTTGCCGGTTCTGCTGCCACCGACACCAGCTTCTTCTCTAGATCCTGAATGCAAAAGTAAAATGCATAAATCCTCCCATCCTACATGGAAAACACCGTTTCCATAACAGAACCCACCTGCAGCTTCTTCAACCAGGGCTTCTTGGGCCAGAAAAAGTCACCCAGGTTACCAATTTCATGGCCCCTGGGCTCCAGTTCAGGCATTTTTTCCTTGATGAAGGCATACTGCTCGGCTTCGCTCGTAATGTTGTTCATGCGCAGCTCCAGCTCAACATGCCGCTTGCCTCCCTCATGCAGGCAGGCCTTTAAGGAGTCAGAGTTACTTATCTTCGATCCCAAGAGCTCTAGCAAGCTGCATTCCTACAAAAAAAGGGACATAAAGTCCGTCAGCAAGGATCAACCATCTTATCGCAGTCGGCAACGCACCTGCTGCCCCTTGGGTGTTGTCCTTTTGAATGTCATGTAGAAGATGTTCTTTGGGCTTGCCTTCTTGGGCAATACTCCAGACCAGTCTTCGAAGTAGAGCACATCGTTGTGTGAGCACCTTGCGATACAGCAAACCACTCTGTATATTGCCACATAAAGCGTGGCCTTTGCGTCGTTGAGTTTCAAACGCATACGCTCTACCTCCAAACTGGCATTTCGCGCCTGAATGACGAAGTCAAAAAACGACGTCGCCATTGCTGTTAAGCTAGCCTAACTTCGTGAAAATCATATGATACTCGTATTCTATTGTATACTTACTTGTTTTGCTAACGAGCATGGTCCCATGCACAAGCGGGTTCCATGCTCGTCCAGGACTACGTATGTGTAGTCCAGGACGAGCAGTACGCAGTACAGGACTAGCAATCGGAGCTTCCACGCCTTTCTCTGTTATAAAAACATATTGGCAACTTTGTACATATTCCCAGTTGAAAATTGCATCCAGGAGATGAAGACCATCTGAAGAAGAACGACCATAAGAGTGTGCTCCATAACAACGACCTCTGAATGTCCAGGCCCTGTAATTAATGTTATAAACAGATATATTATTTAGCGTGGTGAGGTACATTGAGTGGTGCTTCCACAGGAGCAATGGATGGGATGATGCCGACACCAAGACTGCCTGCCTGTCATTGCCAGCCAGCAGTTATTGCCAGCAACCCTCTCCCGTGCACACACCTTTGTTGAGACAAAGCGCGGGTCGGCAGCAAGGGCTGGACAACTCAGGCAACGGCGGCTCTGGGTGGCGCTGGGCTAGGTGACTCGGGTTGCCAAGGCTCGTGCAGCTTATCACCCAGGTCAGCGGACCCGTCCAGTGATGCAAGTGCCAGGGAGCCGTGCAGCTAATCGCCCAGGTCGAGGTGGCGGCGGGGTAGGGCTGGGTGGTGGTGGTGGAGCAGGGCTGGGTGGAGGCGGCGGGGGAGGGCTGGCCAGTGGTGGCGGGGGAGGGCTGGGCGGTGGTGGTGGAGGAGGGCTGGACGGAGGCGGCTGGGGTGGGGGTGGTGGCGGGGCAGCAGGGGGTTCGGTGGCGGGGTTGGCGGTGGCGGGAGCAGCGGGGGTGCCGGTGGCGACAGGGGCATCAACAAGGGTGGCAGCAGGGGTGACGTTGGGGGCGGTGGCATGGCTGGCAGCAAGGATGGCGGTAGTAGGAGGGAAGACGGGGAGGGCTGGGCGGTGGGGCGATCATTGCATCCAACATATCCTGCGCCTCTGGCCACAACCTCAACCCTCGACCCTCGTTCCCACCCCTGCACCCTCCCACCCACCCATACTTGTAGCAGTCGCACTCTCCGTGCCCTAGGGGGGGGGTAGAGGGTGCAGGGGGGTGGAACGAGGGTCGAGCTTGCTGTTGGCAGTTCAAAGTGTGGGGTAGGTCAACATATGTAATACTTCAGGCCCGATCCATACCCTAACCGATTCATACGCTGGCCATGGCACCTCATATGTGTCAGCAATAGCCAAAGCTAGTGCGATGAAGGTAGCTCGGAACATGTCCCGATGGCCACAATAAATCATAATGATTTCAACACTCGCATCGTATCATAACACTATCTTGGTGGCAAATACAGGATACTAGTATCCTATGGTCTTCTTACTGGCTTCTGCCAAATAGCTTTGTTACATGCGCAAGTGGTTATGTACGGCAGCGTAGCTTGTCTACGCCAATCTGGACGACCAATACCTCTTATCCAGTAACACCACGCTTTTTGTCTCGCTTATAAAGCCACGCTGTCGAATTCCTTAAAGTTATGTCAGGACCTGCATAGCAAGCATGATGAGCATGCGAATTACCAATAATCATGAGAGGATTCCCTGCAAGAATATTCAAATCCCAGCAAGGATATCCATACAAGTGTCAGCACCGAAAGCCTAGCCTCACCACCGCCACAGGGCTCCTGCAACCTGTGGTGCCGTCCGTTGGTAGGCGGTTAGTCAAAAACTGTCGAACGTTTAGCTTATTGCGATTCAGCTGTCACCAGTCGTAAACAAGTCGTGATATGATAGCTCAGATTGAACCGTACCTATGCAATGCTTGATGAAGCGCCTCCACGCTTGGCGCCAATTTCTGAATTCAAGCCTGGCGCAGAACTCAGGATTAGGCCTCGTGTTTACCTGTACATCCATAGTTCAGTATGCGATGTTGATATATGCCACAGTTTGATGCAGTGATACGCAAAACTATGACCAGACAAAGGATGACAGATGCGTGTAACTGAAGTAGTCACTCTGATCAAAACTCACTGCTTCACAGTTGTCTGCTTGTATATAATACTGCCAAAGTGTAGTATGTACCAAGAACGAGTGTCACAGCGGTACCAGTGGTGCAGTAGGAGTACCAGGAGTACCGAGGCGACGTATTGGGTTCTTAGACCTTATTCTGAGGATATGCGGCGTACTTGAAGAGGCACCAAGTATATATGCACTATATATGTGCACCTTCCGTGTCCACAGCATGAAAATGAAGCGCAACAACGTTTAAATGCCCGAGTTGACCTCCAATGTCGTACGTTTTCATAGCCACAAAGGCTTGTTCCATTGTCGTGTTCATGGATGCAGGTATGCTTTGTAAAATATTGATTTACACTCTCCAATTACAAGTGGGATTTTTGTGGGACGTTTGTTACGGCACGCTAAGCACTCCAGGCAGTACGGGTACATCCCTTCCATTGAATAGGACACGAATCAGCTTGATATGACTATCTTTAACATTGCCTCCTTATAGCGAACTATGGGAGCTTAAGCCAGCGTACATTGGGGCTCTTTCCCATAGAGGTGGGCGCAGATTGAGCGAGGGATAGCCAGAGCACAGGCCCTGGACATTAGCATTGCGTTATGGAAATTGCACCCATTGTATAAAACTATTGCATAGATCGTGGTGACACCTCTCCCAGCTGAGTCGCGAATGTCTGGCAATGCCGACGATGCGGCTGGCAACATCATGGACCCATCAGGAGAAGAGCCTGGACCAGCCAATCCAGTCGAGGCAATGGTAAGGGGATAGGTGACACCCATTTCATTGCGCGGTTCGCTCATACGTTTTACATAGCCAGAATGCTTCGTCAGTTTGCGTCCTGTATGTTGGGCCTATTCCGAATGGTAAATTCACAATATGTAAGCTATTTCATAAAATGGAACACCCAAGATGTCAGGAACAACACTGCAGGCGGTGTATTCGTGTCGAAAGGGAAGTAGAAGACACACCCTGCACACAGCACGCTTGTTCACACTGCTGTTCATGCCCCCTTACCAGTTAAGGGTGGTGTCCGGTGTGGAGGCAATTGATGTGTCTGTAGACCCAATGCCTTCATTGATAGTGCCATCAGTCTCATACGTTCCATGACAATCGGGTATTGTAAGAGCATTTGATCGTTTGCAAGGTGGATGGCTGTTCTGGGGAGTCTTCCCTCTGTCCTAAAACGATAGTAAAGCGACTAAACCCTAAAAACCCTAGGAGGCCAAAAGTGTAACCTAGGACCAAAAATATTTTTTCTTGGCCATTGGTCCTTAATTAGGACATATAATATTTATAATATTAATTGGATCCCATTTGGATCAATCTTGGGCCTGATTTGGCACTGCTGTACATCTTGGGATTTAGTCTTAGGGTTTAGCAGTACAGTACCCGAATGTACGACAAAGTATAGCAATATTATACTCATTTTGTTCAGGAGAAGAAATCAAGGCCGTTGGTGTCATCAAAATATTTTTGGGGGTGGGATTGGCCCCGAAACCATGGATAAACCATCAGGAGGCCAAAAGTGTAACCTAGGACCAAAAATATTTTTTCTTGGCCATTGGTCCTTAATTAGGACATATAATATTTATAATATTAATTGGATCCCATTTGGATCAATCTTGGGCCTGATTTGGCACTGCTGTACATCTTGGGATTTAGTCTTAGGGTTTAGCAGTACAGTACCCGAATGTACGACAAAGTATAGCAATATTATACTCATTTTGTTCAGGAGAAGAAATCAAGGCCGTTGGTGTCATCAAAATATTTTTTGGGGGTGGGATTGGCCCCGAAACCATGGATAAACCATCAGGAGGCCAAAAGTGTAACCTAGGACCAAAAATATTTTTTCTTGGCCATTGGTCCTTAATTAGGACATATAATATTTATAATATTAATTGGATCCCATTTGGATCAATCTTGGGCCTGATTTGGCACTGCTGTACATCTTGGGATTTAGTCTTAGGGTTTAGCAGTACAGTACCCGAATGTACGACAAAGTATAGCAATATTATACTCATTTTGTTCAGGAGAAGAAATCAAGGCCGTTGGTGTCATCAAAATATTTTTTGGGGGTGGGATTGGCCCCGAAACCATGGATAAACCATCAGGAGGCCAAAAGTGTAACCTAGGACCAAAAATATTTTTTCTTGGCCATTGGTCCTTAATTAGGACATATAATATTTATAATATTAATTGGATCCCATTTGGATCAATCTTGGGCCTGATTTGGCACTGCTGTACATCTTGGGATTTAGTCTTAGGGTTTAGCAGTACAGTACCCGAATGTACGACAAAGTATAGCAATATTATACTCATTTTGTTCAGGAGAAGAAATCAAGGCCGTTGGTGTCATCAAAATATTTTTTGGGGGTGGGATTGGCCCCGAAACCATGGATAAACCATCAGGAGGCCAAAAGTGTAACCTAGGACCAAAAATATTTTTTCTTGGCCATTGGTCCTTAATTAGGACATATAATATTTATAATATTAATTGGATCCCATTTGGATCAATCTTGGGCCTGATTTGGCACTGCTGTACATCTTGGGATTTAGTCTTAGGGTTTAGCAGTACAGTACCCGAATGTACGACAAAGTATAGCAATATTATACTCATTTTGTTCAGGAGAAGAAATCAAGGCGTTGGTGTCATCAAAATATTTTTTGGGGGTGGGATTGGCCCCGAAACCATGGATAAACCATCAGGAGGCCAAAAGTGTAACCTAGGACCAAAAATATTTTTTCTTGGCCATTGGTCCTTAATTAGGACATATAATATTTATAATATTAATTGGATCCCATTTGGATCAATCTTGGGCCTGATTTGGCACTGCTGTACATCTTGGGATTTAGTCTTAGGGTTTAGCAGTACAGTACCCGAATGTACGACAAAGTATAGCAATATTATACTCATTTTGTTCAGGAGAAGAAATCAAGGCCGTTGGTGTCATCAAAATATTTTTTGGGGGTGGGATTGGCCCCGAAACCATGGATAAACCATCAGGAGGCCAAAAGTGTAACCTAGGACCAAAAATATTTTTTCTTGGCCATTGGTCCTTAATTAGGACATATAATATTTATAATATTAATTGGATCCCATTTGGATCAATCTTGGGCCTGATTTGGCACTGCTGTACATCTTGGGATTTAGTCTTAGGGTTTAGCAGTACAGTACCCGAATGTACGACAAAGTATAGCAATATTATACTCATTTTGTTCAGGAGAAGAAATCAAGGCGTTGGTGTCATCAAAATATTTTTTGGGGGTGGGATTGGCCCCGAAACCATGGATAAACCATCAGGAGGCCAAAAGTGTAACCTAGGACCAAAAATATTTTTTCTTGGCCATTGGTCCTTAATTAGGACATATAATATTTATAATATTAATTGGATCCCATTTGGATCAATCTTGGGCCTGATTTGGCACTGCTGTACATCTTGGGATTTAGTCTTAGGGTTTAGCAGTACAGTACCCGAATGTACGACAAAGTATAGCAATATTATACTCATTTTGTTCAGGAGAAGAAATCAAGGCCGTTGGTGTCATCAAAATATTTTTTGGGGGTGGGATTGGCCCCGAAACCATGGATAAACCATCAGGAGGCCAAAAGTGTAACCTAGGACCAAAAATATTTTTTCTTGGCCATTGGTCCTTAATTAGGACATATAATATTTATAATATTAATTGGATCCCATTTGGATCAATCTTGGGCCTGATTTGGCACTGCTGTACATCTTGGGATTTAGTCTTAGGGTTTAGCAGTACAGTACCCGAATGTACGACAAAGTATAGCAATATTATACTCATTTTGTTCAGGAGAAGAAATCAAGGCCGTTGGTGTCATCAAAATATTTTTTGGGGGTGGGATTGGCCCCGAAACCATGGATAAACCATCAGGAGGCCAAAAGTGTAACCTAGGACCAAAAATATTTTTTCTTGGCCATTGGTCCTTAATTAGGACATATAATATTTATAATATTAATTGGATCCCATTTGGATCAATCTTGGGCCTGATTTGGCACTGCTGTACATCTTGGGATTTAGTCTTAGGGTTTAGCAGTACAGTACCCGAATGTACGACAAAGTATAGCAATATTATACTCATTTTGTTCAGGAGAAGAAATCAAGGCCGTTGGTGTCATCAAAATATTTTTTGGGGGTGGGATTGGCCCCGAAACCATGGATAAACCATCAGGAGGCCAAAAGTGTAACCTAGGACCAAAAATATTTTTTCTTGGCCATTGGTCCTTAATTAGGACATATAATATTTATAATATTAATTGGATCCCATTTGGATCAATCTTGGGCCTGATTTGGCACTGCTGTACATCTTGGGATTTAGTCTTAGGGTTTAGCAGTACAGTACCCGAATGTACGACAAAGTATAGCAATATTATACTCATTTTGTTCAGGAGAAGAAATCAAGGCCGTTGGTGTCATCAAAATATTTTTTGGGGGTGGGATTGGCCCCGAAACCATGGATAAACCATCAGGAGGCCAAAAGTGTAACCTAGGACCAAAAATATTTTTTCTTGGCCATTGGTCCTTAATTAGGACATATAATATTTATAATATTAATTGGATCCCATTTGGATCAATCTTGGGCCTGATTTGGCACTGCTGTACATCTTGGGATTTAGTCTTAGGGTTTAGCAGTACAGTACCCGAATGTACGACAAAGTATAGCAATATTATACTCATTTTGTTCAGGAGAAGAAATCAAGGCGTTGGTGTCATCAAAATATTTTTTGGGGGTGGGATTGGCCCCGAAACCATGGATAAACCATCAGGAGGCCAAAAGTGTAACCTAGGACCAAAAATATTTTTTCTTGGCCATTGGTCCTTAATTAGGACATATAATATTTATAATATTAATTGGATCCCATTTGGATCAATCTTGGGCCTGATTTGGCACTGCTGTACATCTTGGGATTTAGTCTTAGGGTTTAGCAGTACAGTACCCGAATGTACGACAAAGTATAGCAATATTATACTCATTTTGTTCAGGAGAAGAAATCAAGGCCGTTGGTGTCATCAAAATATTTTTTGGGGGTGGGATTGGCCCCGAAACCATGGATAAACCATCAGGAGGCCAAAAGTGTAACCTAGGACCAAAAATATTTTTTCTTGGCCATTGGTCCTTAATTAGGACATATAATATTTATAATATTAATTGGATCCCATTTGGATCAATCTTGGGCCTGATTTGGCACTGCTGTACATCTTGGGATTTAGTCTTAGGGTTTAGCAGTACAGTACCCGAATGTACGACAAAGTATAGCAATATTATACTCATTTTGTTCAGGAGAAGAAATCAAGGCCGTTGGTGTCATCAAAATATTTTTTGGGGGTGGGATTGGCCCCGAAACCATGGATAAACCATCAGGAGGCCAAAAGTGTAACCTAGGACCAAAAATATTTTTTCTTGGCCATTGGTCCTTAATTAGGACATATAATATTTATAATATTAATTGGATCCCATTTGGATCAATCTTGGGCCTGATTTGGCACTGCTGTACATCTTGGGATTTAGTCTTAGGGTTTAGCAGTACAGTACCCGAATGTACGACAAAGTATAGCAATATTATACTCATTTTGTTCAGGAGAAGAAATCAAGGCCGTTGGTGTCATCAAAATATTTTTTGGGGGTGGGATTGGCCCCGAAACCATGGATAAACCATCAGGAGGCCAAAAGTGTAACCTAGGACCAAAAATATTTTTTCTTGGCCATTGGTCCTTAATTAGGACATATAATATTTATAATATTAATTGGATCCCATTTGGATCAATCTTGGGCCTGATTTGGCACTGCTGTACATCTTGGGATTTAGTCTTAGGGTTTAGCAGTACAGTACCCGAATGTACGACAAAGTATAGCAATATTATACTCATTTTGTTCAGGAGAAGAAATCAAGGCCGTTGGTGTCATCAAAATATTTTTTGGGGGTGGGATTGGCCCCGAAACCATGGATAAACCATCAGGAGGCCAAAAGTGTAACCTAGGACCAAAAATATTTTTTCTTGGCCATTGGTCCTTAATTAGGACATATAATATTTATAATATTAATTGGATCCCATTTGGATCAATCTTGGGCCTGATTTGGCACTGCTGTACATCTTGGGATTTAGTCTTAGGGTTTAGCAGTACAGTACCCGAATGTACGACAAAGTATAGCAATATTATACTCATTTTGTTCAGGAGAAGAAATCAAGGCAGTTGGTGTCATCAAAATATTTTTTGGGGGTGGGATTGGCCCCGAAACCATGGATAAACCATCAGGAGGCCAAAAGTGTAACCTAGGACCAAAAATATTTTTTCTTGGCCATTGGTCCTTAATTAGGACATATAATATTTATAATATTAATTGGATCCCATTTGGATCAATCTTGGGCCTGATTTGGCACTGCTGTACATCTTGGGATTTAGTCTTAGGGTTTAGCAGTACAGTACCCGAATGTACGACAAAGTATAGCAATATTATACTCATTTTGTTCAGGAGAAGAAATCAAGGCAGTTGGTGTCATCAAAATATTTTTTGGGGGTGGGATTGGCCCCGAAACCATGGATAAACCATCAGGAGGCCAAAAGTGTAACCTAGGACCAAAAATATTTTTTCTTGGCCATTGGTCCTTAATTAGGACATATAATATTTATAATATTAATTGGATCCCATTTGGATCAATCTTGGGCCTGATTTGGCACTGCTGTACATCTTGGGATTTAGTCTTAGGGTTTAGCAGTACAGTACCCGAATGTACGACAAAGTATAGCAATATTATACTCATTTTGTTCAGGAGAAGAAATCAAGGCCGTTGGTGTCATCAAAATATTTTTTGGGGGTGGGATTGGCCCCGAAACCATGGATAAACCATCAGGAGGCCAAAAGTGTAACCTAGGACCAAAAATATTTTTTCTTGGCCATTGGTCCTTAATTAGGACATATAATATTTATAATATTAATTGGATCCCATTTGGATCAATCTTGGGCCTGATTTGGCACTGCTGTACATCTTGGGATTTAGTCTTAGGGTTTAGCAGTACAGTACCCGAATGTACGACAAAGTATAGCAATATTATACTCATTTTGTTCAGGAGAAGAAATCAAGGCAGTTGGTGTCATCAAAATATTTTTTGGGGGTGGGATTGGCCCCGAAACCATGGATAAACCATCAGGAGGCCAAAAGTGTAACCTAGGACCAAAAATATTTTTTCTTGGCCATTGGTCCTTAATTAGGACATATAATATTTATAATATTAATTGGATCCCATTTGGATCAATCTTGGGCCTGATTTGGCACTGCTGTACATCTTGGGATTTAGTCTTAGGGTTTAGCAGTACAGTACCCGAATGTACGACAAAGTATAGCAATATTATACTCATTTTGTTCAGGAGAAGAAATCAAGGCAGTTGGTGTCATCAAAATATTTTTTGGGGGTGGGATTGGCCCCGAAACCATGGATAAACCATCAGGAGGCCAAAAGTGTAACCTAGGACCAAAAATATTTTTTCTTGGCCATTGGTCCTTAATTAGGACATATAATATTTATAATATTAATTGGATCCCATTTGGATCAATCTTGGGCCTGATTTGGCACTGCTGTACATCTTGGGATTTAGTCTTAGGGTTTAGCAGTACAGTACCCGAATGTACGACAAAGTATAGCAATATTATACTCATTTTGTTCAGGAGAAGAAATCAAGGCAGTTGGTGTCATCAAAATATTTTTTGGGGGTGGGATTGGCCCCGAAACCATGGATAAACCATCAGGAGGCCAAAAGTGTAACCTAGGACCAAAAATATTTTTTCTTGGCCATTGGTCCTTAATTAGGACATATAATATTTATAATATTAATTGGATCCCATTTGGATCAATCTTGGGCCTGATTTGGCACTGCTGTACATCTTGGGATTTAGTCTTAGGGTTTAGCAGTACAGTACCCGAATGTACGACAAAGTATAGCAATATTATACTCATTTTGTTCAGGAGAAGAAATCAAGGCCGTTGGTGTCATCAAAATATTTTTTGGGGGTGGGATTGGCCCCGAAACCATGGATAAACCATCAGGAGGCCAAAAGTGTAACCTAGGACCAAAAATATTTTTTCTTGGCCATTGGTCCTTAATTAGGACATATAATATTTATAATATTATTGGATCCCATTTGGATCAATCTTGGGCCTGATTTGGCACTGCTGTACATCTTGGGATTTAGTCTTAGGGTTTAGCAGTACAGTACCCGAATGTACGACAAAGTATAGCAATATTATACTCATTTTGTTCAGGAGAAGAAATCAAGGCAGTTGGTGTCATCAAAATATTTTTTGGGGGTGGGATTGGCCCCGAAACCATGGATAAACCATCAGGAGGCCAAAAGTGTAACCTAGGACCAAAAATATTTTTTCTTGGCCATTGGTCCTTAATTAGGACATATAATATTTATAATATTAATTGGATCCCATTTGGATCAATCTTGGGCCTGATTTGGCACTGCTGTACATCTTGGGATTTAGTCTTAGGGTTTAGCAGTACAGTACCCGAATGTACGACAAAGTATAGCAATATTATACTCATTTTGTTCAGGAGAAGAAATCAAGGCAGTTGGTGTCATCAAAATATTTTTTGGGGGTGGGATTGGCCCCGAAACCATGGATAAACCATCAGGAGGCCAAAAGTGTAACCTAGGACCAAAAATATTTTTTCTTGGCCATTGGTCCTTAATTAGGACATATAATATTTATAATATTAATTGGATCCCATTTGGATCAATCTTGGGCCTGATTTGGCACTGCTGTACATCTTGGGATTTAGTCTTAGGGTTTAGCAGTACAGTACCCGAATGTACGACAAAGTATAGCAATATTATACTCATTTTGTTCAGGAGAAGAAATCAAGGCAGTTGGTGTCATCAAAATATTTTTTGGGGGTGGGATTGGCCCCGAAACCATGGATAAACCATCAGGAGGCCAAAAGTGTAACCTAGGACCAAAAATATTTTTTCTTGGCCATTGGTCCTTAATTAGGACATATAATATTTATAATATTATTGGATCCCATTTGGATCAATCTTGGGCCTGATTTGGCACTGCTGTACATCTTGGGATTTAGTCTTAGGGTTTAGCAGTACAGTACCCGAATGTACGACAAAGTATAGCAATATTATACTCATTTTGTTCAGGAGAAGAAATCAAGGCAGTTGGTGTCATCAAAAATATTTTTGGGGGTGGGATTGGCCCCGAAACCATGGATAAACCATCAGGAGGCCAAAAGTGTAACCTAGGACCAAAAATATTTTTTCTTGGCCATTGGTCCTTAATTAGGACATATAATATTTATAATATTATTGGATCCCATTTGGATCAATCTTGGGCCTGATTTGGCACTGCTGTACATCTTGGGATTTAGTCTTAGGGTTTAGCAGTACAGTACCCGAATGTACGACAAAGTATAGCAATATTATACTCATTTTGTTCAGGAGAAGAAATCAAGGCAGTTGGTGTCATCAAAATATTTTTTGGGGGTGGGATTGGCCCCGAAACCATGGATAAACCATCAGGAGGCCAAAAGTGTAACCTAGGACCAAAAATATTTTTTCTTGGCCATTGGTCCTTAATTAGGACATATAATATTTATAATATTAATTGGATCCCATTTGGATCAATCTTGGGCCTGATTTGGCACTGCTGTACATCTTGGGATTTAGTCTTAGGGTTTAGCAGTACAGTACCCGAATGTACGACAAAGTATAGCAATATTATACTCATTTTGTTCAGGAGAAGAAATCAAGGCAGTTGGTGTCATCAAAATATTTTTTGGGGGTGGGATTGGCCCCGAAACCATGGATAAACCATCAGGAGGCCAAAAGTGTAACCTAGGACCAAAAATATTTTTTCTTGGCCATTGGTCCTTAATTAGGACATATAATATATTTATAATATTATTGGATCCCATTTGGATCAATCTTGGGCCTGATTTGGCACTGCTGTACATCTTGGGATTTAGTCTTAGGGTTTAGCAGTACAGTACCCGAATGTACGACAAAGTATAGCAATATTATACTCATTTTGTTCAGGAGAAGAAATCAAGGCAGTTGGTGTCATCAAAATATTTTTTGGGGGTGGGATTGGCCCCGAAACCATGGATAAACCATCAGGAGGCCAAAAGTGTAACCTAGGACCAAAAATATTTTTTCTTGGCCATTGGTCCTTAATTAGGACATATAATATATTATAATATTATTGGATCCCATTTGGATCAATCTTGGGCCTGATTTGGCACTGCTGTACATCTTGGGATTTAGTCTTAGGGTTTAGCAGTACAGTACCCGAATGTACGACAAAGTATAGCAATATTATACTCATTTTGTTCAGGAGAAGAAATCAAGGCAGTTGGTGTCATCAAAATATTTTTTGGGGTGGGATTGGCCCCGAAACCATGGATAAACCATCAGGAGGCCAAAAGTGTAACCTAGGACCAAAAATATTTTTTCTTGGCCATTGGTCCTTAATTAGGACATATAATATATATAATATATTGGATCATTTGGATCATCTGGCCTGATTTGGCACTGCTGTACATCTTGGATTTATCTAGGTTTAGCAGTACAGTACCCGAATTACGACAAAGTATAGCAAATTATACCATTTGTCAGAGAAAAACAAGGCAGTTGGTGTCATCAAAAAATTTTTTGGGGTGGATGCCCGAAACCATGGATAAACCATCAGGAGCCAAAAGTGTAACCTAGGACCAAAAATTTTTTCTTGGCCATTGGTCCTTAATTAGGACATATAATATTATATATTAATTGGATCCCATTTGGATCAATCTTGGGCCTGATTTGGCACTGCTGTACATCTTGGGATTTAGTCTTAGGGTTTAGCAGTACAGTACCCGAATGTACGACAAAGTATAGCAATATTATACTCATTTTGTTCAGGAGAAGAAATCAAGGCAGTTGGTGTCATCAAAATATTTTTTGGGGGTGGGATTGGCCCCGAAACCATGGATAAACCATCAGGAGGCCAAAAGTGTAACCTAGGACCAAAAATATTTTTTCTTGGCCATTGGTCCTTAATTAGGACATATAATATTTTATAATATTATTGGATCCATTTGGATCAATCTTGGGCCTGATTTGGCACTGCTGTACATCTTGGGATTTAGTCTTAGGGTTTAGCAGTACAGTACCCGAATGTACGACAAAGTATAGCAATATTATACTCATTTTGTTCAGGAGAAGAAATCAAGGCAGTTGGTGTCATCAAAATATTTTTTGGGGGTGGGATTGGCCCCGAAACCATGGATAAACCATCAGGAGCCAAAAGTGTAACCTAGGACCAAAAATATTTTTTCTTGGCCATTGGTCCTTAATTAGGACATATAATATATTTATAATATTATTGGATCCCATTTGGATCAATCTTGGGCCTGATTTGGCACTGCTGTACATCTTGGGATTTAGTCTTAGGGTTTAGCAGTACAGTACCCGAATGTACGACAAAGTATAGCAATATTATACTCATTTTGTTCAGGAGAAGAAATCAAGGCAGTTGGTGTCATCAAAATATTTTTTGGGGGTGGGATTGGCCCCGAAACCATGGATAAACCATCAGGAGGCCAAAAGTGTAACCTAGGACCAAAAATATTTTTTCTTGGCCATTGGTCCTTAATTAGGACATATAATATATTTATAATATTATTGGATCCCATTTGGATCAATCTTGGGCCTGATTTGGCACTGCTGTACATCTTGGGATTTAGTCTTAGGGTTTAGCAGTACAGTACCCGAATGTACGACAAAGTATAGCAATATTATACTCATTTTGTTCAGGAGAAGAAATCAAGGCAGTTGGTGTCATCAAAATATTTTTTGGGGGTGGGATTGGCCCCGAAACCATGGATAAACCATCAGGAGGCCAAAAGTGTAACCTAGGACCAAAAATATTTTTTCTTGGCCATTGGTCCTTAATTAGGACATATAATATATTTATAATATTATTGGATCCCATTTGGATCAATCTTGGGCCTGATTTGGCACTGCTGTACATCTTGGGATTTAGTCTTAGGGTTTAGCAGTACAGTACCCGAATGTACGACAAAGTATAGCAATATTATACTCATTTTGTTCAGGAGAAGAAATCAAGGCAGTTGGTGTCATCAAAATATTTTTTGGGGGTGGGATTGGCCCCGAAACCATGGATAAACCATCAGGAGGCCAAAAGTGTAACCTAGGACCAAAAATATTTTTTCTTGGCCATTGGTCCTTAATTAGGACATATAATATATTTATAATATTATTGGATCCCATTTGGATCAATCTTGGGCCTGATTTGGCACTGCTGTACATCTTGGGATTTAGTCTTAGGGTTTAGCAGTACAGTACCCGAATGTACGACAAAGTATAGCAATATTATACTCATTTTGTTCAGGAGAAGAAATCAAGGCAGTTGGTGTCATCAAAATATTTTTTGGGGGTGGGATTGGCCCCGAAACCATGGATAAACCATCAGGAGGCCAAAAGTGTAACCTAGGACCAAAAATATTTTTTCTTGGCCATTGGTCCTTAATTAGGACATATAATATATTTATAATATTATTGGATCCCATTTGGATCAATCTTGGGCCTGATTTGGCACTGCTGTACATCTTGGGATTTAGTCTTAGGGTTTAGCAGTACAGTACCCGAATGTACGACAAAGTATAGCAATATTATACTCATTTTGTTCAGGAGAAGAAATCAAGGCAGTTGGTGTCATCAAAATATTTTTTGGGGGTGGGATTGGCCCCGAAACCATGGATAAACCATCAGGAGGCCAAAAGTGTAACCTAGGACCAAAAATATTTTTTCTTGGCCATTGGTCCTTAATTAGGACATATAATATATTTATAATATTATTGGATCCCATTTGGATCAATCTTGGGCCTGATTTGGCACTGCTGTACATCTTGGGATTTAGTCTTAGGGTTTAGCAGTACAGTACCCGAATGTACGACAAAGTATAGCAATATTATACTCATTTTGTTCAGGAGAAGAAATCAAGGCAGTTGGTGTCATCAAAATATTTTTTGGGGGTGGGATTGGCCCCGAAACCATGGATAAACCATCAGGAGGCCAAAAGTGTAACCTAGGACCAAAAATATTTTTTCTTGGCCATTGGTCCTTAATTAGGACATATAATATATTTATAATATTATTGGATCCCATTTGGATCAATCTTGGGCCTGATTTGGCACTGCTGTACATCTTGGGATTTAGTCTTAGGGTTTAGCAGTACAGTACCCGAATGTACGACAAAGTATAGCAATATTATACTCATTTTGTTCAGGAGAAGAAATCAAGGCAGTTGGTGTCATCAAAATATTTTTTGGGGGTGGGATTGGCCCCGAAACCATGGATAAACCATCAGGAGGCCAAAAGTGTAACCTAGGACCAAAAATATTTTTTCTTGGCCATTGGTCCTTAATTAGGACATATAATATATTTATAATATTATTGGATCCCATTTGGATCAATCTTGGGCCTGATTTGGCACTGCTGTACATCTTGGGATTTAGTCTTAGGGTTTAGCAGTACAGTACCCGAATGTACGACAAAGTATAGCAATATTATACTCATTTTGTTCAGGAGAAGAAATCAAGGCAGTTGGTGTCATCAAAATATTTTTGGGGGTGGGATTGGCCCCGAAACCATGGATAAACCATCAGGAGGCCAAAAGTGTAACCTAGGACCAAAAATATTTTTTCTTGGCCATTGGTCCTTAATTAGGACATATAATATATTTATAATATTATTGGATCCCATTTGGATCAATCTTGGGCCTGATTTGGCACTGCTGTACATCTTGGGATTTAGTCTTAGGGTTTAGCAGTACAGTACCCGAATGTACGACAAAGTATAGCAATATTATACTCATTTTGTTCAGGAGAAGAAATCAAGGCAGTTGGTGTCATCAAAATATTTTTTGGGGGTGGGATTGGCCCCGAAACCATGGATAAACCATCAGGAGGCCAAAAGTGTAACCTAGGACCAAAAATATTTTTTCTTGGCCATTGGTCCTTAATTAGGACATATAATATATTTATAATATTATTGGATCCCATTTGGATCAATCTTGGGCCTGATTTGGCACTGCTGTACATCTTGGGATTTAGTCTTAGGGTTTAGCAGTACAGTACCCGAATGTACGACAAAGTATAGCAATATTATACTCATTTTGTTCAGGAGAAGAAATCAAGGCAGTTGGTGTCATCAAAATATTTTTTGGGGGTGGGATTGGCCCCGAAACCATGGATAAACCATCAGGAGGCCAAAAGTGTAACCTAGGACCAAAAATATTTTTTCTTGGCCATTGGTCCTTAATTAGGACATATAATATATTTATAATATTATTGGATCCCATTTGGATCAATCTTGGGCCTGATTTGGCACTGCTGTACATCTTGGGATTTAGTCTTAGGGTTTAGCAGTACAGTACCCGAATGTACGACAAAGTATAGCAATATTATACTCATTTTGTTCAGGAGAAGAAATCAAGGCAGTTGGTGTCATCAAAATATTTTTTGGGGGTGGGATTGGCCCCGAAACCATGGATAAACCATCAGGAGGCCAAAAGTGTAACCTAGGACCAAAAATATTTTTTCTTGGCCATTGGTCCTTAATTAGGACATATAATATATTTATAATATTATTGGATCCCATTTGGATCAATCTTGGGCCTGATTTGGCACTGCTGTACATCTTGGGATTTAGTCTTAGGGTTTAGCAGTACAGTACCCGAATGTACGACAAAGTATAGCAATATTATACTCATTTTGTTCAGGAGAAGAAATCAAGGCAGTTGGTGTCATCAAAATATTTTTTGGGGGTGGGATTGGCCCCGAAACCATGGATAAACCATCAGGAGGCCAAAAGTGTAACCTAGGACCAAAAATATTTTTTCTTGGCCATTGGTCCTTAATTAGGACATATAATATATTTATAATATTATTGGATCCCATTTGGATCAATCTTGGGCCTGATTTGGCACTGCTGTACATCTTGGGATTTAGTCTTAGGGTTTAGCAGTACAGTACCCGAATGTACGACAAAGTATAGCAATATTATACTCATTTTGTTCAGGAGAAGAAATCAAGGCAGTTGGTGTCATCAAAATATTTTTTGGGGGTGGGATTGGCCCCGAAACCATGGATAAACCATCAGGAGGCCAAAAGTGTAACCTAGGACCAAAAATATTTTTTCTTGGCCATTGGTCCTTAATTAGGACATATAATATATTTATAATATTATTGGATCCCATTTGGATCAATCTTGGGCCTGATTTGGCACTGCTGTACATCTTGGGATTTAGTCTTAGGGTTTAGCAGTACAGTACCCGAATGTACGACAAAGTATAGCAATATTATACTCATTTTGTTCAGGAGAAGAAATCAAGGCAGTTGGTGTCATCAAAATATTTTTTGGGGGTGGGATTGGCCCCGAAACCATGGATAAACCATCAGGAGGCCAAAAGTGTAACCTAGGACCAAAAATATTTTTTCTTGGCCATTGGTCCTTAATTAGGACATATAATATATTTATAATATTATTGGATCCCATTTGGATCAATCTTGGGCCTGATTTGGCACTGCTGTACATCTTGGGATTTAGTCTTAGGGTTTAGCAGTACAGTACCCGAATGTACGACAAAGTATAGCAATATTATACTCATTTTGTTCAGGAGAAGAAATCAAGGCAGTTGGTGTCATCAAAATATTTTTTGGGGGTGGGATTGGCCCCGAAACCATGGATAAACCATCAGGAGGCCAAAAGTGTAACCTAGGACCAAAAATATTTTTTCTTGGCCATTGGTCCTTAATTAGGACATATAATATATTTATAATATTATTGGATCCCATTTGGATCAATCTTGGGCCTGATTTGGCACTGCTGTACATCTTGGGATTTAGTCTTAGGGTTTAGCAGTACAGTACCCGAATGTACGACAAAGTATAGCAATATTATACTCATTTTGTTCAGGAGAAGAAATCAAGGCAGTTGGTGTCATCAAAATATTTTTTGGGGGTGGGATTGGCCCCGAAACCATGGATAAACCATCAGGAGGCCAAAAGTGTAACCTAGGACCAAAAATATTTTTTCTTGGCCATTGGTCCTTAATTAGGACATATAATATATTTATAATATTATTGGATCCCATTTGGATCAATCTTGGGCCTGATTTGGCACTGCTGTACATCTTGGGATTTAGTCTTAGGGTTTAGCAGTACAGTACCCGAATGTACGACAAAGTATAGCAATATTATACTCATTTTGTTCAGGAGAAGAAATCAAGGCAGTTGGTGTCATCAAAATATTTTTTGGGGGTGGGATTGGCCCCGAAACCATGGATAAACCATCAGGAGGCCAAAAGTGTAACCTAGGACCAAAAATATTTTTTCTTGGCCATTGGTCCTTAATTAGGACATATAATATATTTATAATATTATTGGATCCCATTTGGATCAATCTTGGGCCTGATTTGGCACTGCTGTACATCTTGGGATTTAGTCTTAGGGTTTAGCAGTACAGTACCCGAATGTACGACAAAGTATAGCAATATTATACTCATTTTGTTCAGGAGAAGAAATCAAGGCAGTTGGTGTCATCAAAATATTTTTTGGGGGTGGGATTGGCCCCGAAACCATGGATAAACCATCAGGAGGCCAAAAGTGTAACCTAGGACCAAAAATATTTTTTCTTGGCCATTGGTCCTTAATTAGGACATATAATATATTTATAATATTATTGGATCCCATTTGGATCAATCTTGGGCCTGATTTGGCACTGCTGTACATCTTGGGATTTAGTCTTAGGGTTTAGCAGTACAGTACCCGAATGTACGACAAAGTATAGCAATATTATACTCATTTTGTTCAGGAGAAGAAATCAAGGCAGTTGGTGTCATCAAAATATTTTTTGGGGGTGGGATTGGCCCCGAAACCATGGATAAACCATCAGGAGGCCAAAAGTGTAACCTAGGACCAAAAATATTTTTTCTTGGCCATTGGTCCTTAATTAGGACATATAATATATTTATAATATTATTGGATCCCATTTGGATCAATCTTGGGCCTGATTTGGCACTGCTGTACATCTTGGGATTTAGTCTTAGGGTTTAGCAGTACAGTACCCGAATGTACGACAAAGTATAGCAATATTATACTCATTTTGTTCAGGAGAAGAAATCAAGGCAGTTGGTGTCATCAAAATATTTTTTGGGGGTGGGATTGGCCCCGAAACCATGGATAAACCATCAGGAGGCCAAAAGTGTAACCTAGGACCAAAAATATTTTTTCTTGGCCATTGGTCCTTAATTAGGACATATAATATATTTATAATATTATTGGATCCCATTTGGATCAATCTTGGGCCTGATTTGGCACTGCTGTACATCTTGGGATTTAGTCTTAGGGTTTAGCAGTACAGTACCCGAATGTACGACAAAGTATAGCAATATTATACTCATTTTGTTCAGGAGAAGAAATCAAGGCAGTTGGTGTCATCAAAATATTTTTTGGGGGTGGGATTGGCCCCGAAACCATGGATAAACCATCAGGAGGCCAAAAGTGTAACCTAGGACCAAAAATATTTTTTCTTGGCCATTGGTCCTTAATTAGGACATATAATATATTTATAATATTATTGGATCCCATTTGGATCAATCTTGGGCCTGATTTGGCACTGCTGTACATCTTGGGATTTAGTCTTAGGGTTTAGCAGTACAGTACCCGAATGTACGACAAAGTATAGCAATATTATACTCATTTTGTTCAGGAGAAGAAATCAAGGCAGTTGGTGTCATCAAAATATTTTTTGGGGGTGGGATTGGCCCCGAAACCATGGATAAACCATCAGGAGGCCAAAAGTGTAACCTAGGACCAAAAATATTTTTTCTTGGCCATTGGTCCTTAATTAGGACATATAATATATTTATAATATTATTGGATCCCATTTGGATCAATCTTGGGCCTGATTTGGCACTGCTGTACATCTTGGGATTTAGTCTTAGGGTTTAGCAGTACAGTACCCGAATGTACGACAAAGTATAGCAATATTATACTCATTTTGTTCAGGAGAAGAAATCAAGGCAGTTGGTGTCATCAAAATATTTTTTGGGGGTGGGATTGGCCCCGAAACCATGGATAAACCATCAGGAGGCCAAAAGTGTAACCTAGGACCAAAAATATTTTTTCTTGGCCATTGGTCCTTAATTAGGACATATAATATATTTATAATATTATTGGATCCCATTTGGATCAATCTTGGGCCTGATTTGGCACTGCTGTACATCTTGGGATTTAGTCTTAGGGTTTAGCAGTACAGTACCCGAATGTACGACAAAGTATAGCAATATTATACTCATTTTGTTCAGGAGAAGAAATCAAGGCAGTTGGTGTCATCAAAATATTTTTTGGGGGTGGGATTGGCCCCGAAACCATGGATAAACCATCAGGAGGCCAAAAGTGTAACCTAGGACCAAAAATATTTTTTCTTGGCCATTGGTCCTTAATTAGGACATATAATATATTTATAATATTATTGGATCCCATTTGGATCAATCTTGGGCCTGATTTGGCACTGCTGTACATCTTGGGATTTAGTCTTAGGGTTTAGCAGTACAGTACCCGAATGTACGACAAAGTATAGCAATATTATACTCATTTTGTTCAGGAGAAGAAATCAAGGCAGTTGGTGTCATCAAAATATTTTTTGGGGGTGGGATTGGCCCCGAAACCATGGATAAACCATCAGGAGGCCAAAAGTGTAACCTAGGACCAAAAATATTTTTTCTTGGCCATTGGTCCTTAATTAGGACATATAATATATTTATAATATTATTGGATCCCATTTGGATCAATCTTGGGCCTGATTTGGCACTGCTGTACATCTTGGGATTTAGTCTTAGGGTTTAGCAGTACAGTACCCGAATGTACGACAAAGTATAGCAATATTATACTCATTTTGTTCAGGAGAAGAAATCAAGGCAGTTGGTGTCATCAAAATATTTTTTGGGGGTGGGATTGGCCCCGAAACCATGGATAAACCATCAGGAGGCCAAAAGTGTAACCTAGGACCAAAAATATTTTTTCTTGGCCATTGGTCCTTAATTAGGACATATAATATATTTATAATATTATTGGATCCCATTTGGATCAATCTTGGGCCTGATTTGGCACTGCTGTACATCTTGGGATTTAGTCTTAGGGTTTAGCAGTACAGTACCCGAATGTACGACAAAGTATAGCAATATTATACTCATTTTGTTCAGGAGAAGAAATCAAGGCAGTTGGTGTCATCAAAATATTTTTTGGGGGTGGGATTGGCCCCGAAACCATGGATAAACCATCAGGAGGCCAAAAGTGTAACCTAGGACCAAAAATATTTTTTCTTGGCCATTGGTCCTTAATTAGGACATATAATATATTTATAATATTATTGGATCCCATTTGGATCAATCTTGGGCCTGATTTGGCACTGCTGTACATCTTGGGATTTAGTCTTAGGGTTTAGCAGTACAGTACCCGAATGTACGACAAAGTATAGCAATATTATACTCATTTTGTTCAGGAGAAGAAATCAAGGCAGTTGGTGTCATCAAAATATTTTTTGGGGGTGGGATTGGCCCCGAAACCATGGATAAACCATCAGGAGGCCAAAAGTGTAACCTAGGACCAAAAATATTTTTTCTTGGCCATTGGTCCTTAATTAGGACATATAATATATTTATAATATTATTGGATCCCATTTGGATCAATCTTGGGCCTGATTTGGCACTGCTGTACATCTTGGGATTTAGTCTTAGGGTTTAGCAGTACAGTACCCGAATGTACGACAAAGTATAGCAATATTATACTCATTTTGTTCAGGAGAAGAAATCAAGGCAGTTGGTGTCATCAAAATATTTTTTGGGGGTGGGATTGGCCCCGAAACCATGGATAAACCATCAGGAGGCCAAAAGTGTAACCTAGGACCAAAAATATTTTTTCTTGGCCATTGGTCCTTAATTAGGACATATAATATATTTATAATATTATTGGATCCCATTTGGATCAATCTTGGGCCTGATTTGGCACTGCTGTACATCTTGGGATTTAGTCTTAGGGTTTAGCAGTACAGTACCCGAATGTACGACAAAGTATAGCAATATTATACTCATTTTGTTCAGGAGAAGAAATCAAGGCAGTTGGTGTCATCAAAATATTTTTTGGGGGTGGGATTGGCCCCGAAACCATGGATAAACCATCAGGAGGCCAAAAGTGTAACCTAGGACCAAAAATATTTTTTCTTGGCCATTGGTCCTTAATTAGGACATATAATATATTTATAATATTATTGGATCCCATTTGGATCAATCTTGGGCCTGATTTGGCACTGCTGTACATCTTGGGATTTAGTCTTAGGGTTTAGCAGTACAGTACCCGAATGTACGACAAAGTATAGCAATATTATACTCATTTTGTTCAGGAGAAGAAATCAAGGCAGTTGGTGTCATCAAAATATTTTTTGGGGGTGGGATTGGCCCCGAAACCATGGATAAACCATCAGGAGGCCAAAAGTGTAACCTAGGACCAAAAATATTTTTTCTTGGCCATTGGTCCTTAATTAGGACATATATATATTTATAATATTATTGGATCCCATTTGGATCAATCTTGGGCCTGATTTGGCACTGCTGTACATCTTGGGATTTAGTCTTAGGGTTTAGCAGTACAGTACCCGAATGTACGACAAAGTATAGCAATATTATACTCATTTTGTTCAGGAGAAGAAATCAAGGCAGTTGGTGTCATCAAAATATTTTTTGGGGGTGGGATTGGCCCCGAAACCATGGATAAACCATCAGGAGGCCAAAAGTGTAACCTAGGACCAAAAATATTTTTTCTTGGCCATTGGTCCTTAATTAGGACATATAATATATTTATAATATTATTGGATCCCATTTGGATCAATCTTGGGCCTGATTTGGCACTGCTGTACATCTTGGGATTTAGTCTTAGGGTTTAGCAGTACAGTACCCGAATGTACGACAAAGTATAGCAATATTATACTCATTTTGTTCAGGAGAAGAAATCAAGGCAGTTGGTGTCATCAAAATATTTTTTGGGGGTGGGATTGGCCCCGAAACCATGGATAAACCATCAGGAGGCCAAAAGTGTAACCTAGGACCAAAAATATTTTTTCTTGGCCATTGGTCCTTAATTAGGACATATAATATATTTATAATATTATTGGATCCCATTTGGATCAATCTTGGGCCTGATTTGGCACTGCTGTACATCTTGGGATTTAGTCTTAGGGTTTAGCAGTACAGTACCCGAATGTACGACAAAGTATAGCAATATTATACTCATTTTGTTCAGGAGAAGAAATCAAGGCAGTTGGTGTCATCAAAATATTTTTTGGGGGTGGGATTGGCCCCGAAACCATGGATAAACCATCAGGAGGCCAAAAGTGTAACCTAGGACCAAAAATATTTTTTCTTGGCCATTGGTCCTTAATTAGGACATATAATATTTTATAATATTATTGGATCCCATTTGGATCAATCTTGGGCCTGATTTGGCACTGCTGTACATCTTGGGATTTAGTCTTAGGGTTTAGCAGTACAGTACCCGAATGTACGACAAAGTATAGCAATATTATACTCATTTTGTTCAGGAGAAGAAATCAAGGCAGTTGGTGTCATCAAAATATTTTTTGGGGGTGGGATTGGCCCCGAAACCATGGATAAACCATCAGGAGGCCAAAAGTGTAACCTAGGACCAAAAATATTTTTTCTTGGCCATTGGTCCTTAATTAGGACATATAATATATTTATAATATTATTGGATCCCATTTGGATCAATCTTGGCCTGATTTGGCACTGCTGTACATCTTGGGATTTAGTCTTAGGGTTTAGCAGTACAGTACCCGAATGTACGACAAAGTATAGCAATATTATACTCATTTTGTTCAGGAGAAGAAATCAAGGCAGTTGGTGTCATCAAAATATTTTTTGGGGGTGGGATTGGCCCCGAAACCATGGATAAACCATCAGGAGGCCAAAAGTGTAACCTAGGACCAAAAATATTTTTTCTTGGCCATTGGTCCTTAATTAGGACATATAATATATTATAATATTATTGGATCCCATTTGGATCAATCTTGGGCCTGATTTGGCACTGCTGTACATCTTGGGATTTAGTCTTAGGGTTTAGCAGTACAGTACCCGAATGTACGACAAAGTATAGCAATATTATACTCATTTTGTTCAGGAGAAGAAATCAAGGCAGTTGGTGTCATCAAAATATTTTTGGGGGTGGGATTGGCCCCGAAACCATGGATAAACCATCAGGAGGCCAAAAGTGTAACCTAGGACCAAAAATATTTTTTCTTGGCCATTGGTCCTTAATTAGGACATATAATATATTTATAATATTATTGGATCCCATTTGGATCAATCTTGGGCCTGATTTGGCACTGCTGTACATCTTGGGATTTAGTCTTAGGGTTTAGCAGTACAGTACCCGAATGTACGACAAAGTATAGCAATATTATACTCATTTTGTTCAGGAGAAGAAATCAAGGCAGTTGGTGTCATCAAAATATTTTTTGGGGGTGGGATTGGCCCCGAAACCATGGATAAACCATCAGGAGGCCAAAAGTGTAACCTAGGACCAAAAATATTTTTTCTTGGCCATTGGTCCTTAATTAGGACATATAATATATTTATAATATTATTGGATCCCATTTGGATCAATCTTGGGCCTGATTTGGCACTGCTGTACATCTTGGGATTTAGTCTTAGGGTTTAGCAGTACAGTACCCGAATGTACGACAAAGTATAGCAATATTATACTCATTTTGTTCAGGAGAAGAAATCAAGGCAGTTGGTGTCATCAAAATATTTTTTGGGGGTGGGATTGGCCCCGAAACCATGGATAAACCATCAGGAGGCCAAAAGTGTAACCTAGGACCAAAAATATTTTTTCTTGGCCATTGGTCCTTAATTAGGACATATAATATATTTATAATATTATTGGATCCCATTTGGATCAATCTTGGGCCTGATTTGGCACTGCTGTACATCTTGGGATTTAGTCTTAGGGTTTAGCAGTACAGTACCCGAATGTACGACAAAGTATAGCAATATTATACTCATTTTGTTCAGGAGAAGAAATCAAGGCAGTTGGTGTCATCAAAATATTTTTTGGGGGTGGGATTGGCCCCGAAACCATGGATAAACCATCAGGAGGCCAAAAGTGTAACCTAGGACCAAAAATATTTTTTCTTGGCCATTGGTCCTTAATTAGGACATATAATATATTTATAATATTATTGGATCCCATTTGGATCAATCTTGGGCCTGATTTGGCACTGCTGTACATCTTGGGATTTAGTCTTAGGGTTTAGCAGTACAGTACCCGAATGTACGACAAAGTATAGCAATATTATACTCATTTTGTTCAGGAGAAGAAATCAAGGCAGTTGGTGTCATCAAAATATTTTTTGGGGGTGGGATTGGCCCCGAAAACCATGGATAAACCATCAGGAGGCCAAAAGTGTAACCTAGGACCAAAAATATTTTTTCTTGGCCATTGGTCCTTAATTAGGACATATAATATATTTATAATATTATTGGATCCCATTTGGATCAATCTTGGGCCTGATTTGGCACTGCTGTACATCTTGGGATTTAGTCTTAGGGTTTAGCAGTACAGTACCCGAATGTACGACAAAGTATAGCAATATTATACTCATTTTGTTCAGGAGAAGAATCAAGGCAGTTGGTGTCATCAAAATATTTTTTGGGGGTGGGATTGGCCCCGAAACCATGGATAAACCATCAGGAGGCCAAAAGTGTAACCTAGGACCAAAAATATTTTTTCTTGGCCATTGGTCCTTAATTAGGACATATAATATATTTATAATATTATTGGATCCCATTTGGATCAATCTTGGGCCTGATTTGGCACTGCTGTACATCTTGGATTTAGTCTTAGGGTTTAGCAGTACAGTACCCGAATGTACCGACAAAGTATAGCAATATTATACTCATTTTGTTCAGGAGAAGAAATCAAGGCAGTTGGTGTCATCAAATATTTTTTGGGGGTGGGATTGGCCCCGAAACCATGGATAAACCATCAGGAGGCCAAAAGTGTAACCTAGGACCAAAAAATATTTTTTCTTGGCCATTGGTCCTTAATTAGGACATATATATATTTATAATATTAATTGGATCCCATTTGGATCAATCTTGGGCCTGATTTGGCACTGCTGTACATCTTGGGATTTAGTCTTAGGTTTAGCAGTACAGTACCCGAATGTACGACAAAGTATAGCAATATTATACTCATTTTGTTCAGGAGAAGAAATCAAGGCAGTTGGTGTCATC
>BDSL01000289.1:0-29098 GCA_003116995.1 Yamagishiella unicocca | reverse complement strand
TTGTTAGGGATGTAACCTTTCAAGTTACATCCCTAACGCACATCAGGCGGGCACTGGAGGGCAGCAGCGAGTGCACGGTTGTATGTGTACGCTGTAGACAGGCATTAGACCGAGCAAGCCCGAGCTTGCGGTCCCAGCGATGTGCCCGTAATGCGTAATAATACGCAGAGAATACGCACCTATTAACACGCGGAATACGCGCCAGGAAATTCGGTAACGCCGCCCGCGTGTACGACCGCGTATTCCATACGCGGATAAGCTCCGAGGGCGGACTGCGCCCTTCGCTGGCCCTCGCCAGTTTCGCACGGAGGCACGAAACTCGCTGCGCTCTCGTATCGCTCAGGTCTTATCGCCCTTATTGTGACCCACGTCACTGACTTTGTAACTGGTCGCAAACTCGCTCCCACATCGACATGTCGGTGGACAGCGCAGGCGCAAAGTCCCGGGCCCGAAGTTTATGAATACTCTGCAAGATCACTTCTGCAACGATGGTGCATACGATGCTCGGTCGAAGCGAACCCCGCAGAAGTGTAAGCACTGTGGGCAAAGTTTCCTGCAAGCAAAGCCCGAATGGAGGATCTTCAGAACCATCTCCTGCACGGGTGACAAGCGATAAGCCCTGATATCAGCCACAGCCGGCAACCCCAGTACAGCCACAGACCCCGTCCGTGCAGCAACAGTACGAGGCAGTGCAGCTGGCGCAGCTCAACGTGGGCAACGTGGGCATGCACGCACTTGCAGAAACGGGAAAGCGCCAACGGCGGCAGCCACAACAGCTGTCACAAACATGGGCTTGCCGCAGGCTGGGTGGCCGCAGGCTGACTTGCCGCAGGCGGGGATGCAGCTGCCACATACACCCTCACAATTGGAGCAGGCGCTGCCGCAGACGTAGCAATAGTTAAAAAATAGCAATCTTCAAGATCCCGCCAGCCTCACCTCCGTTGTTTTCTCCCCAGCTTCCTTCTTCCTGGCCTTCTACTCGGCGACTACCTCCGTGGGCTTCAGGTGACCACTTCCCGGAGAGCCCACTTTAGCGACGCCCAGAACGCCGCATCCTGACACAAGTGAAGCAAACCCCACGTCAGTACACGGCAGCTTGGATGCGCAGCTGCGAGAAGTGGGGTTTTAAACCTCTTCCGAGACTGAAAGCCAGATGCCGGTTTGCTATGAATTGTGTATGCGTTGCTTGCAGTCGCTGTTCGTATGTAAAAACGTCGCTTCCGTTGCATGCACGTCTGTGCACCCAGCGTATCCGTGCCCCTCTATTCTGTGTTAAACGCTTAAACCCCTAAAGATTAGTACATCGTTATAACGAGACCTACAAAATACACAATATCTCCCATCACAAACAGAACATGCTCACGAATTTTCTTACGCCAGACGCCCCGGAATTATTCCCTTGGTTCCACCCTTACAAATGCAAAGACGCACCTTGTCGAGTATTGCCTTGAGGAGCTCACGGGTAGACGCATAATGCGAGGGGCACCCTTCCGGCAGAACGATGTGAAGGACGTCGTCTGACGTCCGAAGCGTCTCAGCCTTACCAAGACGCCCTCCCAAACGTCTTGGTGACGATGCTGTCGGCGGTCAGCTCGAGAAGTATGCCGTCTGTATGGCTGCGACAGCCTTTTGCAGCGCCTGCTGGCCTTCATCCTGATTCCGCGAGGCCACGCCCTGTCCCTACCACGCCCACCCTCTACCCTTCCCCTGTCAACTACTTGCCTTGCGCCTGCTGCCGAAGCCAACGCCCTAACCGCCGGCCCCCTTCACCCCACCCCTGCCTGCCTCCATCCCCCCCATCCCCTGCACCCCCAACCTAACACCACCACCTCCTCACTTGCACCGCTAAGTTCTGAGCCCCGCCCCTGGGTCCAGCGACAGGCAAGACACGTCCCCCCAGGTCGCGCTTCTCAGCCGCCGCCAGCAGCCCGGCACCCACCTCACGCTATCACGGCAAACATACTGGCTTGCACACCGCACCCAGGCGCCCCACAAGAGGGTAGGGAGAGTTGGTCTCGCAGGTCTCACAGCACGTCAAGGCGCTCCAGGAAATAGCGCTGGCCTACCAAACCCTACCCCTGCATTGGCCAACCACTAACTCCGATGTGGTTCCCCAACCAATTTCATCAGGCACACTCATTTATGGGGAAGCTGCGCCCGGCATGCGCACGTATGCGCCTGCGCAGTCTGCTCTCACCAGCCCTCAAAAGCACACCCCACCCAGCCATCAGGCCCGCCACAGCTGCCGCACCGCCTGTGGCCAGAGCTGCGGATACTGTCCTTCCGCAGCGGCCCTCACACCAACACCCTTCGAAGGGCAGGCGGCGGCAGCGAAGGTGCGTGGAGGCGGGGAATGTGGGCGAACCGCGGCAGCTGCCGCACGTGTGCTGACCGCCCGAGGCCGCTGCTGCCACAAACATTGCTGCGCCCCTGCTGCCGTGAACGTTGCTGCCACGTGGCGACAGAGCAGGTGGAGGTGCGACGGCAGCAACAGGGGTGCCGCCAGCCGCCGCCGCCGGCGGGTCGGGTCCCGCCGTGGAGCGGCCTCGCGCAATTGCCTGCAGCAGCTGCGCGCAATTGGTTGCCAGCAGCTCGCTGTCGTGCCGCTGGCGCACCGGCTCCCCAAACGCCACATCTGGGGGCCACACGACCGCCTTGCTGAGGTACGGCGGGTAGGATGCTTCACCTTCCGCACCGGCAAACTCGAAGTCAACGAACTTGACGTCGTAGGCTGAGCCAGAGCCCGGAGCGGCCTCGCGTACCATGATGTTCTGGACCCGCATGTCGCCGTGAGCGAAGACCCGCCCCACGGTGCCGTCCTGCGCCTGGTGCGCCTGCTGCAGGGCCGCCTGCACCGCGTCAACCACGGTGCTGGCGTCCGGCCCAGGCCAGCACGCCATCTCGACCCACCCCTCGTCAGAGCCCAGCAGCTCCATCTCGACCAGCAACCAGTTGCCGGGCAGCTCCACGACCCTGTGCAGCTTCGGCGCCAGCCCGTGGCTCGCCCAGGCGCGGTGAGCCTGCTCGCCGTAGCGCTTGGCGAAGCGCACCAGCACTCGCTGGCCGTCGCTGGGCAATACGGCGGTGTAGACGAGCCGGCCGGTGAAGAGCCGTTTCACCCGCTGGTAGTCCGCCAGCGGGTACGGCATGGCCTCCAGCAGATGTGGCGGGCGGGGAGCCGGACCTCCTGGCCCAAGCGCCGACGGCGCGCCGGCCGCCGGCGGCGCCAAGTAGAAGTCCCGCAGCTGTGCGAGCGTCGCCTTGATCGCCGCCAGAGTCCTGGCCAGGGCGATCATGTGGTCGGGGTCGTCCGAGAACCACAGGAGGTTCATGAGCGGGGTCAGGGGGCGCGCCGTCACGTTGCTGAGCCAGTACAGTGCCGACACCCGCAGGTGGGGGCCCACCACCTCCAGCAGCAATGCGGGGCAGCAGGTGCGGTGGTAGAAGGCGGATTTGCGTCGTGCCTCCCAGAAGACGCCGTAGTAGGCTGCGCCCTGGAAGGAGCTATCCCCCTTCGAACCCAGGCCCAGCTTCAACTCGATGACGGCGCAGAGGAGCCACTCAGGAGGCGGCACGCGACGGTCCGCGACGATGAGGCCGTCCGTCTTCATGCGGCCGCTTGGCCGCGGCCGCCCCTTGAAGATGGGCATGCCCAGGTAGCCCGCCAGCAGCTCCTGCAGACGCTCCTCCAGCTCGTCCTGCGCACGACAACGCGGGGGAGACCATGCGTTAACCCAGGTAATCTGGAACATGCACGCCTGGCCGGCTACAAGCATGTGTACGTAACGGGCGAGGCCCTTCCGCTTTCACGGCCCGCACAAACATACCTCCAAGCTGTAGTACGGGGAGGCCGCCTGGCAGAGCTCCACCGCTGCAGACAGGTCGTCGGGTGTCGCCCGACGACACCGGGCCACTGCTGGCCAGCTCGGTGAACGCCGCGAAGAGCGGACAGGCCAGCTTGGGGGGGCAGCCCCACGTTGGAAGGCGGCCGCCAGTTGCACTGCAGCGGCGATGAGGCTTCCTGCTGCTCCGCGACAGGGTCCAGAGTAGACGGAGAGTTCACCTTTGCCCACCGCTTTTCAACCTCGTCTGTGACGGCGCAATCGGTCATCAACATAGGATAAGGCAGGCTGAAAGGGCAAGAGAAAACAGACAACGACAGACCGAGAGTTGGCGAGAGTAAAAATAAAAGCACATTTGCGGACATTGCGAACATGTGCCCGTCCCCAACCAGCTGTGTGCGCATCTTAAATAGGACCAGTCGTATCCTACGCTCTGAGGAGGTGCAGTGCCATAACAATCGCCTGCAGGCAGATGGACCTCCTCAGAGTGGAGGATACGGCTGGTACAGTAGGAAGAAGGGACGAGCAGGCAGCATTGGCCACTGACACAGGCAAGGCCCCACAGGCAATGGCGGGGCAGGGCGTTTCATGAAATGCAAACACGCCGCAACCAGCATAGCACCACACAAGTTGATGGCGAACTCACCTGCAATCGCCGCGCTGCCTGCGCCAGCCGCCGCGCCTGTACAACGGAAAGGGTGGGAGAAACATGAGAGCACATACCACGCATGTCATGACCCATGCTAGCTGCACTGGCGCAACCGGCAAAGGGACGCAGCCGTAGCTTCCGCGTTGCGACGTGCAGGCCTACCTCTGCGAACTCTCGCGAAACCACGATTCCCCAAACACCGGCTAGTTGCGGTCAGCTACAGCTGTAGCTCACCAGGACCCAGATGCAACGCGTGCGGGGATTGGAACCAGACAACCACCGTGGCAGCACACGGCGAAAGCTGCATGATCGGTAGCAAGGTAAAAAGGAGCTGAGACCAACGCGGCTACCGGCAAGGATTCCCTTGCCTAGACGCAAGTTCAACTCTTCAACCAAGTTCAATTCAGGAAGCACGACGGGCCATGGCTCCCGCAACGCTCAAACCTTGGCCCGAAGCAACGCACCTTTGGTATTCAACCACTTCTGCCTCAGGAACAATGTAATTGTCTTGCTGTCGTCGTCGTCACGGACGGTGGTCCACCTACCCAGCTGGTCCTCGTTGTCCTCGACGAAGGCCAACAGCGTGCCCAGGTCGTCAGGATTCTCATGGCGAAGGGCTGATACCGCTATATCCTTTGAAAGCATTATCTAGAGGGGGGAAAGCAGAGAACTGGACGTGGAGGTATCCCTTCGCTACCAGTATGCTAATGCGTTAGGATATGACATGGCTTATGGAGTGAAGTATAAATGAGTTTATTGCGGGAAGTCCACCCTTATCACGGGCCCGAACATATTTAGATGCACTAGCTTGAGGCTCCCTGGGGGCAAGTCGCCCGTGACGTACTTGGACCATGTGTGAGACAATCTTCATTTCTCAATCCTTTGTTCCTTGCATTTCTAAAGAGAGCCAAATGGAGCCTGCAATGAGCTAAGATTTTTTATGCAAAGAGTGAGGAATACTCTCAGCCTGCTCTGCTGCTCCGTTGATTGGCTTTACTTTGTTACTTACCCTGCGGCACTTGTTACGTTAAGCAGAACACCCTCGGCCAACTACCAAACCGCCTTAACTACCCAAACGGTTCCTATCGACCTCCTAGTCTCAGGCTGCGCGACTGCACTACGTTGCCAGCTTCCCGCCGCCAACCTGCCCCTCCGTCGTGGCATCGGGTTCCATGCCATCCCACCGTCGATGGGTCCCCTACATTGGGTTGGGGGGAGAGAACCACGGGTCGGAGGCAGCGCCGGCGCTCTAATGCTGTTCCGGCACCTCTCCGGTCTCCCTATTCCCTACCTTGCCTACCCCCACCCCAAAGCCCTCGGCTCGTGAGCCAACTAGGCTAGGTTCACGGCAGGACGTAGCTCTGAGCGATGTCGCCCTTGGCCGCGGCCTCCAGCGCTGCCGCCTCCTCCTTTCCGCACACCGCCATGTTGGTGCACTTGCAGCGATGCTTGACCTGCGAGGGCAGCGCAGCGGCAGCGACAGCAACCGCGGCAGCGGCAGCAGCAGCGGCATTCGACGGTCAGCAGCACAGCGGCATTCGACGGTCAGCAGCACAGCGGCATTCGACGGTCAGCAGCACAGCGGCATTCGACGGTCAGCAGCACAGCGGCATTCGACGGTCAGCAGCACAGCGGCATTCGACGGTCAGGAGCCAGTCGTGGTGTGAGAACACAAACATGCGCAGTGGTGAGCTCCTCCCAGGAAGCAGTGCGATGAGCTGCTTCCGGGCCCGCCCCAGCCCTCTGTGTGCGCGAGCGCATGGTCGCGTCCACGGGGGGTGTCCCCCCGAGCGCGTGTGTGCTTTGTCATCGTACGACGTAAATAATGTACGACCGGCCCCGTACCTGCCACTCAGCGTCCACGTGGGCGCAAACCCGACTGCCCATTCCGTGATCCCTGCTGTTGGTTTCTGCAAGGGGGTGACGGGGTGGGGGTGACGGGGTGGGGGTGACGGGGTGGGGGGTCTTGGGTGGGGTGGGGGTTGCAAGGAAGACCCGTGGATGCGAGAAAAACCGTATAGAACAGATGGTAGGTTTGGAGGTGGGGGTGGGGGTGGAAGCTTCCGAGACAGGATGCACACGATGGGGCCACGTGGCGCTCCCTCTTCCTCCGCACTGTCTCCTCATCTGCCTCTCCCTCTATCCAGCCCTACGACTGACGACTGCGTCTCCTCGCTCCGCCCCCGCCTGCCCTCCCCGCCTGCCGCCCCTTTTAGCCGGACCAGCGCTACACGGTGCCCCCACCACACGGTGCCAGCAGTGGGCGCAGCAGCAGCAGCCGCGGAACGGGCGCAGGCAAGCAAGCATGCGAATGCCTGGAAGCGCCTGGAAGCAATGCCCTCTCTTCCGCGCCACCCAGGTCCGTCTTACGGAAGTACTTGTCCCGCGGGTCGGCTGGGTCCAGGATGCCGCTGACCCCCTCCAGCTTCCCGACATGCCTTTGGCCTTGGCCACCCATAGGTTGATGTTGTGGGTGAGCTCAGATCTGTTGCGGCAACGGAAATAAGTTACAATCAGACGCGTCTAGCAGTCACGGTTAGCAACGCGGGTATCGCCCCTAGGGGCAGGGCAGGGCGGGGGCCAACTGGGTCAAATTCGAGGGGTCAGGGCAGCGGAAATGCAGTACAGCTGCAGGCCCACCCGGACCTTCCCGCCCGCCTCAGGCGCTCCGGGGTGCGGTGGTCGTACATATGCCGTACATGTGCCGTACCTCAAGCTGCGGGGGTTGAGTCCCTCGGGCACACCGCCGCACAGGGCCCAATTGGTGAAGGTGGCGAGCTGGGGGGGCACCGGGCAGGCGATGCTGCCATTCTGCAGGGCGGGTCCTGGAGGGACTCTCACGGGCTGACCTGCCGTACCCACGTCCTGATCTGTCAGTATGATGTACGACACGGTATATCACTAGCTGGGTCCTGTGCTAGGTGGGAGAGTTAATCGATGCGGGCTGCTTTGGTCCCCCCCCCTACCCCCTGCGTCCATAGGTTTCCGATAGTCCAACCAAGTTGTTTGGCATGCATGCCATGCCCCACAGCAGTCTTCGGCTGTCACGGACACCAGGTGTACCCGACCATGCGCGAGCCACTCCACAGGCCTGTACCATTACCTGCCTTTGGAGTCCACGAATATGTTGTCCGCCTGTCCAGGGAGACGTGGCAAGGAGCAACGGTGGCAGGCCACCTGGCAAAGAACTACGTGTGCAAATCACCTTGAAGACAGCCGTCAAGCAGGATTCGCATCAACGCCAGTCTTCCCTCTCGACGATCCTACCTTGACGTCCATGTGCGTGTAATTTTTGCCGTGAATCCATAGCAGCGCGTCAGCCATGCGCCTGCCCCCCGCCAGCACAACCGCAGCCGGCAGCGGCACCATTAACGCGAGCGATGACACGTACCGCGGCATGCACACTGCCGCGAACACGCCCGGGGGGCGGCCGATGGTGGACACGTGACCCAGGCAGGCAAACGACTGCAGGCGACCCCAGAAATCCGCCACCACAGCAACCCCGAGGGCCGAAGCAGCACGTGGCGTCAGAGCACCGCCAGCAGCACGTGGCGTCAGAGCACCGCCAGCAGCCTCCCGACCCGCCATGACCGCCCGCTGCCGGCCCAGATCCAGAGCGGCGACAGCGGCCAAGCATACGGCATCCCACACCGGCCCAGCCACGCCAGTGGGGGCCCGCACGAGCCACGGCGCGGGGCGGTCAAACGCCGCGTCCAAGGCCCCCACGGACGCGCCAAGACACAACTCCATATCCTCGCGCAATGACTGCGCCAGTACGCAGTCCTAGAAATAATGCCGCCTGCCCCCCCCCCCCGCATGCACGCGCCACACGCGTGGCATCGGGCCGCGGCGTCCCCCCGGGCCAGCATGGCCGCATGCATCGGGAACGCCCAGCACCCGTTGACGGCGATCCGCCACAGCGCTTCCTTATGACAGTTCTCCCACCAGAGGCGCGCCAGCACAGCACGACAGGCCCTCGAGGGCCGACACCTCCTCAGGTGGCAGAACGCCCGCCTCCCGAGCAAACAACAAATGATGATGCCGCAACGAGTCAAGGTGCGGCCGCAGCTGCATCCGGGTAGCGGCCTTCACCGTCAAGGCGGAGAGCAGCACGGGGGGAGAGCCGGGTCCCGCCCACCCGAGCCCTTGCGCAATCTGCAGCAAAGCGTCCACCTGCGGTGGAGCGTCCGCAGCACCACAGCGCCGAAGGAGAACAGCGCGACTCACGTCCAGCCACCCAGCCGGCAACAGCGCCACTGCGGCAGCCACCCGCTCCGCCACGGCCAGGGGGCTGGGGGGCCCCGGGAGGGGCCGAGGCAGGTGCCGCCAAGGCCCCCACTTGAGCAGCTTACGCCACACGACCCGTTCATAGGCATCCACGGAGTCCCGCAACTCCGCCGGGGTGGGAGCACTGCCGTCCCCAACCGCCAGCAGGATCCGGACGACCGCCAGCGCGTCATGAACGGCCACCAGCATCCCAACCGTGTCCAAGGCAGGGAGCGCCAACAAATCGGGGAAATCGAGCTCCAACGACCGGCCCGGCTGACCGACCGCCGGATTGCCCCACAGCGGGGCGTTGTACACCCACGCCCCCGACAACGGCGGGGCCACGACCGACAGGGGAGGCAAGCACGACAGCGCTTTTATAGGGAATTTCCCAACATAAAAAAAAGGACGGATTTGTGCTCCCTACCTCACCCCTTGAGCTTCCCGATTGGTACCTTTGGTACCTTCGGAAGCCCGAAAGGTACCAAAAAAAAACACGCCATCAGCGCTGCCCGCTGTCGATGCCGTACCAGCACCGAAGCGGCCGGTCCCCTTGCGCCCTTTCCGGCCAGGCCGCACCGTCTTCTGCCACAGGCGCTCCCGCGCCAGGGCTTTGGTGCCGCTCATGGCGTCCGTTGCGGCGACTACGTATGTGCGCGGGCTGTAGCGCGCCCGGTCCATGCTGTCCATGAGCATCAGCATCTCGGCGGTGTGGCCGCCTGCAGCCGCACAGGAGGGATGGCAACCTAGGCGGATTGGGGTAACGGGCCGCTCACGGTATATGGATGCCGAGAGCTTGGATTAAGATGCGGTGACACAGGATTAGGTTAGAGGCGTCATGGATTAGGATGCGGTTGGCCTCGGATTGGGTTGCAGTGGCCACGGATTGGGTTGCAGTGACCACGGATTAGGTTGCAGTGGCCACGGATTAGGTTGAAGTGGCCACGGATTAGGTTGCGGCGGGCCCGGATTAGGTTGCAGTGGCCACGGATTAGGTTGCAGTGGCCCCGGATTAGGCTGCAGTGGCCCCGGATTAGGCTGCGGTGGGCCCGGATTAGGTTGCAGTGGCCCCGGATTAGGCTGCAGTGGCCACGGATTAGGCTGCGGTGGCCACGGATTGGCTTGGCAACGTCGTTGATTAAGCTGATGACGGCATGGACTAGGCTGACCGACGCTGACCGACGCTCGAACAAGGCTGGTGAAGCGACTAGAAAACAAAGGGATCCTATAGCTGTAAAGAAAACAAAGGGATCCTATAGCTGTAATTATCAAGTTACATATGCGTCGGTGTTTCACACGTCACGAAACCGGACCTAGCAACACACAGCGATGTTACGTGCTCCGAACTGCTTAGGGGTGCCCATCCACGAGCGCGCCAGCACCACCTTCTCGCACCTGCCCACCCGACACCAGACAGCTGCCGGTACGGGTCCGCCAGCGCCTGGTTAGCTGGCACACCCTCGCTTCTGCTGGATACGACAGCACGTAATGTTGTCAAAGTAACACACCGTTCCCGAAATCGCCTACAGAGGTGCCACCCACCCAGACCACCCGACCACACTCTATGGCGACCGCTGCATGAGTACCAAACGCACAGAAGCGGAGAAAAGGAAAGGCTTTGTACCTTGCTGCACCCCCCGCCAGCATGTGAGCGTACGTTTTATTAGGCATCTCCACAAGACGCACAGTGTGCCCATGCATTGGCGCCCGGAATTGACCCGACCGTGCTGAACAGGTCCACAACCTCTGGGCGTCCGGCCCCATGTACAGCACAATGCTGCCATGCGGATTCTGCACACGCACGCCCCACTGTAGCTCTCCCGCTGCTCCGGCAGCATCCTCTTGTCGCTGAACAAATGCAAGACGCTCCCACAGGAAGCATACAGGCCAGCGCATGACTGACCTAAACCATTGATAGCCCACTCCTGCCTTCAAGAGCAGGACTGCCTGCTTGATCCTTCCCGAACTAAACTCTCTCACACACCGCTCGAAGAAAAGTCCCTGCAAGCTCTGGCCGCCGCTCACTCCGAACGGCGGATTCACAAACACGTTCCCGCTCCACCACCGCCGTCACCACTGCCGTCACCGCCGCCCCTACCACCGCCGCTTGCGGCCGCCTGTGCCTGTGGCCACGAGGCGCCAGGCGCGGGCTGTCGGTACCGGGGCGGCAGGCGTGGCGGCGTCGGTCGCACGCCGGCCATCTTGCACTGCTCCTCTGACCGGATCAGAAACGGGTCTAGCCGCTTCAGACCGAACGGGAGCCGCGGTAGCTCCCCCTCGAACAAGTGTGATGCGCCTTGTCGCTCATACAACACCGCGGCTGCATGTTTGACCCTGTGGTCCCCAGACCGCATATGAGCCAGTGCGTTCTGCACACAGGAGTTGCTGTGTGCGAACGCTCTGTAGCCAAACGTGTCCGATGCGAACGAGAAGTAATCGACATCGGCTGACGGTGCTGCACCACTGGACGCCCTGCGTTGCCGCCTCCGTGATGCTACGCCGCCGCCAGATTCTGACTCACTGCCGCTGCCCTGCTTTGCGCGCTGCTGCACAACCCTGTCCTGCACACTGGATGATGCTTCTGCGCATCTGGCCGATTGGCGCTGGAGCCTCGGGACCTTGGGGCAGTTTCGCGATCGTAGCGAGGGTAAGGACGGGCTCCAGTCCTTCCTGCGTGGGGGTTGCAGTACGGGCGCCGAGCCAGAACAGGCGGCTGCAGTCAGTATCAACGTAGGGTCTTGGTGGTTGACTCAAGAGGCTATGCCGGATTGTTATCATCAGGCCATGACCGTCACCCCCCCGCAAGAGCCTCACCGCCAGCGTCTCAACGATGTCCCTCGTCGGTTCAGGCCGCGCAGAGCTGCGAACTTCGCGATCCGCAGACGCTGTGACAGGGGCAGCGAGGGCATGCCCTTGAACGCCTGGAGGACGGCGCTCATGGGTTCGCTGGCCAGCCCCCGGCTGAATGGCGCCTTGGTATATCGACCTGAAGGTCATGGGAATTTGGGCCTGGTTAACATGGTCTGTATCAAGGCTCTCGTGACGAGACGACACTTCCGGCGCCGCTAGTGGCCTGACGGCGGTGACAACCACCGCAGGCCGTCACGCATGTCCTCACTACTAAGACGTCTAACCGGCAGATGCCCTGAAGAGGTCGCCTCCTCCCAATTTACCTGTTTACCCCACGTCACGAGCCCGTTCCTACCCAACGCTCCGATTGTACCTAAAACTCACGTCCGAAGATCGCGGTGACGTCTTCTGGTACAGCGAAACCCTTTTCGACAAGTGCCTTCACTGTGTCCATGTGCTCCTGGTTCTGGGTTGGTCGCCGGAGGAGTTGCCTGACCATGACTTTGCGAGCCGCTGACCTACGCCAGCGTCCACCATCGCTTCGACCTACAAGACGCGCAGGCGACACCGTGACAATGTAAAATTATTGAAAGCATTTTTTATATACAGATTTGCCAGTCTTCACGGTGAGCCCGTGAGTATGATCCAGTGGATCATACTCTGCTTCGCGTCGTCCAGCGCCAAGGATACAATCAGGCCTACCTCGCTAGTAGTGTCCGAGTCCGGGATCCCACTGAAGCGTCCTCCGCCGGTCCCGGTCACGCCGGTATCTCTGTCCGTCATTGGACGCGCGTATCTAGTGTGACGACGATTGACGAATTTCGACGCTACTTTGCTTGTTCTTCGACTCCAAAGAACGTCGCAGGGAGGAAACGGAGGTGACACTACGCGGTGCACACTATCGCCGTTGGTTGTCAACGCCACGTTGTTAGTGTAATTGTAAGTATGCTGGGTCTATAAACAACCTTGTCATACAAAGAGCGAGGTCTTGTTATGTGATACCAGTGATAGGACGAGGGCAAGGGATGGTACGGAACCACCTCAACAAGGCCCTTGCGGCTGACATTGCGTGCAAGAAGAAAGACACCATAATATATATAATAGATGACCAGTTCCTCTATCACTGCTTACCACCGACGTACGTCGAACGCGTTGGCATTTTAGGCTGAGGCGGCAAACGAAGCAGACATTGCGTGCAGAATATAGTCCAGAATTTAAAAGCGACAGGCCCTGCTATCAGTATTGTGGAACGTGCACAACATTCTTGGCTAAGGACACGCCCTCTGTGGGTGTGATCCAGTGGCGCACATCCTGTTGGGTGGACCCCTTCGCTGCGCGCGGTGTCGAGAAGCACAGCCTCTCCGCTTGTGTTGCTGTGGCCACGGATTAGGCTGACACTGCCACGGATTAGGTTGCAGTGGCCACGGATTAGGCTGCGGTGGCCACGGATTAGGCTGACACTGCCACGGATTAGGTTGCAGTGGCCACGGATTAGGCTGACACTGCCACGGATTAGGTTGCAGTGACCACGGATTAGGTTGCGGTGGCCACGGATTAGGCCGACACTGCCACGGATTAGGTTGCAGTGGCCACGGATTAGGCTGACACTGCCACGGATTAGGTTGCAGTGGCCACGGATTAGGATGCGGTTCTTCGCGGATTAGGATTACGTTGTCGTGGATTAGACTTCCTGAACGGATTGTGAGCGCGGGGGGGGGTCGGATTAGGAAGGGTTGCCATCCCTCCGGCCGCACAAATAGGCGTGCGAACCTTTTGCAATTTGGGGGGCCTTTCCGATATATGCGTTCCAGCGGGACGGGTACCATGCCATCGCGTGAGGAGGATAGGCCGGCAGTCGGGAAATGTGCCCAGATGACCCACGGGCATGGACCCCAGTACGTTACGATAGTACGACCGCCCCAATGTTTCACGCACCTGATCCCAAGACAAACACAGATGAAGTAGCCCGTTGGAGGTTAGGTGAAATATAAGATGGTTGGGAAGTTGAAATGAAGCGAGCGCGTTGGTCGGAGAGCGTAGGTTGACGTTGAGGCAAGGTGATTTTGCGCGTTGCAATGAGAGCGTTGGAGGAATAAGCAATGCAAGGTGCTGTTCTGTTCTGCTTACGTGCACGGAAGGGTAAAGTGAGTGGATATGATCGATGCGCATTTGTAGGCGAACGTACAGTAGGCTGCTGGCAGGCGCAGTGCCATCAATAAGTGGGCATCCTTACAGAAATTGATAGGCGTGTAATAGGTGAATCAAGTATAGGTGGATCAGGCAAGTTGCAAGGGTAGGCGACGACGGGCACACATATTGGACCTAGGAAACAACGATCCGCGCTCACGCCCGTCCGCCCGCACGCCTGCTCAATCGATCCACAAGCACGCCCGGGATGGTGGATGAGACGGGCAGCATGCCCGCAGCCCGGGCGCTTGCTAACACGAAACACACAGCAGCCAGCCCGCAGCATCTCGCCCTGGCTGTCCCGAGGGTGCAAGGTGCCGGTGCAAGGTGCTGGTGCCGGTGCTGGACATCATGCGCGTTGGTAGGAGAGCGACCTTCATTAACTGTCGCGGATAATTACAGAAATTGACTCGGAATGGATATAGCAGAAACGGCTATAAGGCAAGTCAAAAGTGTAAACCATGACGGGCACCCCGATTGGATACAGCAAACTACGAAAAGCGGCTCGCAGGCATGGTGAGATAACGCACCCAGGGCAGCGGGAGGCAGCCAAGACAGCGGGGATGCACGTGCAGCACCTCCCAAGCAATGGCGCAGCTCGTGTTGCCCACCGGCGAAAGCACCATTTGCACTTAGTGCATCCAGCGCGGCCCCACAGGCATGCAGACCCCGGAGGGCAGGCACCCAAGCACACAGCCGTGGAGCCAGGCCCGGCGTGCTGAACCCTTGAGGCAACACGCCGCGAGGCGCCTTACTACAAGCCTTTCGGGGTCGGTATGCTTCCCCGCCTGGAGCCTGCCAGGCCTCGTGTCAAGTACGCCGTGCTTCACTCCACGGGCGCCATGCCTTTATAAGAAACTCCCTTAACAGGGCTACTTTGATGAATTGACCATTGCAAAAGGTCAACAGGATGCTGCTGTGTCATGCCGTACTGGCACCTGCAGGTGCCAGTACCACAAGTGCTACTTCGAGTAAATAAGCATACACTTAGTATAAGTACTAAGACATAAATTGAGCGCCTTGTGAGGCACAGACACCCGAACTGCTACTTAAAGTAATCAGCAAGCGTCATTAATAGGCGCTGTTGTGGTTTACTTATTTTTCTGCGATAGCGCAGCTGCATTAGCTATAGGGTTACTTATCAGATAGCTCGATATCGCACTAGGTGCACACTAGCGCCATGAGGCAGCTTTGGCTTTGAATGAAGGACATTTGTAGACATGTGCGCTGTTAGTCAATGGCCTGCACAGCACAGGGGAAGTAAGGACGATATATGACGGATGGGCTCAAAGGCTTTGCTTCATTGTTCCATCAAGCGGGCTTCAGTGCTGTATGGTTACGTTGTTTTGAATTGAAAGCACGATGCCGGTGCGAAGTGCTGGTGCCGTTTCTGGATACCATGCGCGTTGGTAGGAAAGTGACCTTCATTAACTGTCGCGGATAAATACAGAAATTGACTCGGAATGGGTATAGCAGAAACGGCTATAAGGCAAGTCGAAAGTGTAATCCACGACGGGCACCCCGATTGGATACAGCAAACGACGGAAAGCGGCTCCCAGGCATGGTGAGATAACGCACCCACGGGCATGCAGACCCCGGAGGCAGCCAAGACAGCGGGGATGCACGTGCAGCACCTCCCAAGCAACCGTGCAGCTCGTGTTGCCCGCCGGCGAAAGCACCAATTGCACGAAGTGCATCCCACCAACGTAAGGAAAACAGCGCGACCCCACGGGCATGCAGGCCACGGAGGGCAGGCACCCAAGCACACAGCCGTGGAGCGAGGCGCAGCGTGTTGAACCCCTGAGGCAACACGCCGCGAGCCCCGGCAGGCGCTAGGCTCCAGTAGTGAGGCGCTATGAGATCACTGGTTGCCTGCAAAGTGCAGGCCCCGAACGTGTTCATGAGCAGAGCAATGGGACCGGCCGGCCACGGCCAGCGCCGAAGAGGCTGGTAAGAAGGCGCCACGAAATAGCCATTGATCGCCTGCGCAGTGTACTTGTACAGAAATGTGCAAAAGGTTCCTGCACGGCTTCTCCAGCAAGTCTGGCCGCAGCATGCACACCACGGTCCAAGCTGGCACCGCGCCATAGGTGGCAAATATTGGCTTCACGCCTTTCATGAAGGACCTCTCTTTAAAGTTAGTATACGTTTTATTGCAAGTAGCTGCTTCTCAAGTAGTTCTGTCGCCAAGCAATGCAAGGTGGTGAGGCCGGCCGACGCGTTGTAACCGGCGGCGTCTCTTTTTTCGCGCGACCTTTACATACGTTCATAGCCCCACGAATTCGCTTTACAAAGCTGCCTTCTGAAGTGCCAGTGGCTCCCCTGGCCTGCGCTGAAATGTACGGTCCGTTTATTACCTGTACGGGGCCCTGATTATGCGGAGTTGAAGTGCGATAGAGCTACTTAATCAACGTCCTCGCGGGCTTCTGCCTGGGAGCTGCTGGCCCTCGCAGGAATACGATATACAGCAGGCGCACCAGCAGCAGCAGCGGGCCTGCTACCAGCCCGCCCAAGAGCAGCGCAGTGCTCGGCTGCAGATTCATAGTGTTACGCAGTGATTTGCCTTGCCTCCTGCTATAGAGAGACGAGCAGGGGAACCTGGACGCCTGAGCAAGCTGCACCCCCTGGCGACGCAAGGATACCTAATAGTTGCAATCTTGCTTCATAACAACATTCATACTTCATGATGCATGAAATGTGCTGTTTGTCATCTGATGATTGTATTGTATTGTATTGCGTTACAGGAGTAAGGCCCCGAAGCCCTTCCCATAATCCCCACAAACCGAGGTCAAGGGGCGCCAATATTAGCGATTTATATTAGACAGTACGGGTATTATTGTAAAGGCGAATGTAACTACGTCGCTAGGGAAGATGCCCTGTAGCTCTGGATAGCAAAAAGGAGGTGCGCTAACTTCGGTTGATCAAAGCCTAGCATAATATCTTTCATACTGTGCTCCGGCAACTGAGCCACAATTCGTAATTCAGCATAGGCTGTGCATTCTAGCAGCACATGTTGCTCGTCTTCTACGGCACCCGAACTGCACATCCTGCACACCCTCTGTTGCCTAGGCCGGTGAATCCCACCACTTACTGGCCTATTTGCCTCTAGATCCCAGCATCCCAAACGGAACCTCATCAATGCCACGTGGTGCCGTCGTGGTATATAGATAGCCACATGTCCAACTCCACGCTTGGAGTCCCTGATAGCATCGTAACCCATCCACTGCTTATATCGGCACATTTTGACGCCCGGTTGCAACCCGTCAGAGACAAAAGCCCTGGGGTCTCCTTGCAGCCTTGGATTATCCCAATCAGCCATAAAGCGACGCCAGAGCAGGTCAAGCAGCTCGCCCGTCGGGAGCTCCTGCTTGATCAGCCATCCGGCAATAACTCGGGGACGCCCCTCACGGGTTGTCCCTACTGCAGGCTGTCCCTGCCTCCAATTAAAACCCAGCCTATCACAGACCTTCAACACTTTCGCGCTCCAGGAGTCATTAGCAAAGTTACCCTCGACCGCCATTTGGATATCTTCCTGCATAACAGCGTTCGCCAATGATTCTGGTTGCTTCACAATCCGGTTCCAAAAGCCAAACATTAGCTGCGCCCAGAAAAAGGGCAGTGGTAGCTGTGACAGCTCAGCGTACAGCAGCCGGTGCGTGGGCAATGAGGTCCCAGTGACTCTTCGCAAAAACAACGTCTGATGATGATGATGATGTTTACAAGTGACTTGTACGATTCAGACGAGCCAGGAGGGAGGAGCAGGATTGCGACCGTATTCTAGAGAAATACGCCGAGCACAAGTACGCCGAAATACGCCGAAATACGCCAGCAAGGTGGACGATTTTTTGGGCGGCGTATTCTTGGCGTATTGTTGGCGTAATGTTTACCTGCTTTGGTCGTACAGGCCCCAAAACTGCTTGTTTCGAGCCCGGAGAACGCGTTGTGAGAAGTGCATTGCTAGAGGCCGGCATAGATAAACAGTCAGTGTCCACGTGACCACGTCAGGCGGCGGAGATGGATGATGGGCCCGAAGCAAAGAGGGCCAAACGTGGTCCCAAACCAGGTGTAACCAACGACTATTTCGATGATGAAGGGGCATATTGCCCTAGCGCACGCCGTTTCTCTAAAACGTGCATGCTGGAGAACTGGGTGGGTTCGAGGGAAACCCGTGGATGTCCGAAAAAACGTTTAAAACAGAAGTTTTGAGATGCATGCTGGAGAACTGGTGCCACGCCCCAGCGCCGGCACGTACGTTTCACCGGCACTGGTTCCGGAGCCAGGGCATCTGCGTTCCCGCTTGTATGCTGCTGCCGTAACTACAGCGCCTCTGTTGCTGTTAGGATTGATTGCGTCATGGATTCGGTTTCCACTCATTCCGACAACGATGGGGACACGTGTGAATCTCGCGATTCAGGTCGGGCGCAGGGCCCTTCTGACCAAATCCGTTGGTGCCGCAGAGTATTTAGCGGAACCACGCCTCATTCCTCGGCGTGGTTCTTCTGCTTGGTTGTGTTGGTTGTGTTGGTTGTTTTGGTTGTGCTTCTACACAATGTAACACACCGCGCTTGAAGAACGCCCGCGGCTCCTTGCTGCGTGAATAGGTCACGAGGTCGACGCAGCCGCAGTCAGCGCCGCCTTTACGTTTGGAACTTAAGACCCTGCAGCTTGGTAACCTGCAGCCCGCCTGCCAGCAGCGCCAGTCCGCGGGGCTGTGGTGCCGCGCGCCCGCGCCACCCAGCAACAGGTCGAGAGCAGAAGAACCACCTCTGGTCACTCGCACCCAGATTACCATATTGCAAACATCGCAATTTACTGCGCATCGCCGGCCTGTTGAAACAGTCTTACTTGTGGGATTGTTATTTCCGCGCCGCCGCGCCTTTGACGACTTTCTTGTGCACTACCTGCCTCCTGGCTGCACCTTGCTTCAGGTCGCGAACAGGGTTGAGGACCCGTATGGCAACCTCCTGCCGTGGACTCAGCCTTCGGCAGGAGTACGTGAAGCCGCGCCTCAACGACCCTGCCTAGCGACCTAGAGCCGCAACACGAGCAACACCTCCACAATTCACGAAGACCATCTACCATCAGTAGGCCTTCTCCCGGCGGGCATCATGCTGGGGTGTCATGCCCCAGCGCCGGCATGAACGATTCGCGGGCATTAGTCATGGTTTCGGTGCCGCTCCAGAAACGCGTATCTGGGCATGACAGTTGGAGTGAAATATCTCGCAAGTGTGTTGTTAGGTATGGTTCGTTGACACTCAGTAACGGACGCCATCTTATACCGTCTGGTAACTTTCGGTGTTAGGTGGTAGCTGGCTCACGATCGGAGCCGCAGGGATTAGGTGCGCACATCGGGCCCACAGAGCCTCCGCCGCCTTAGCACGCGCCGGATGCCACGCCTGGCATTCCCGGCCGTGCTCGAAGTATCCTCTCACACGAGGTGCCCAGTTGCAGACGTGTAACAACAGTGTCGAGCATAGTTGCCCCCGCAAGCAACAGTGCAGCTGTGGGCCGCGCTTCGGTCGGGAGTCAGGATACCCGGGACAGTCCCCGGAAGAGGTAGCGACTTGCGGCGTTCACCTGCGGCTAACGTGTCTACGACCTGGTCAGTTGTAGCCTGAGCGCTAACGACAGCGCGCGACAGTCAGGCCTGGAGTCGGCCACGAGTGCCACCAGGAAAGCACGAACAGCACGGCCGGGAGGTGTCGGCGACAGGTGATGCCTGCTGTGGGGCATGACACTGGGTTGGGGATACGAAAGCCGAAGGTCGTAATAGGACCTTTGGCGGCTAAGCTATATCGGCTACGGAGAACTGGGTGGGTGGGGTTGCGAAGAAACCCGGCTACTCGACGTGGGAGGTGCAGCTGGTGCATAGGCGTTGGAGGGAGAGGGGGGGTTGTGAGGGGTATGCATGGGCGGGGGGGGTCCAGGGGAGTTGGGGTTGGCGCGCGGTGTGTTTTTTGTGCGTGTGTGTCCTCGTGTGGCTGGGGAAGAGGCTAAGACAGATGTTTATCTGGTAGCACCCTGGTCGCGTCCTGGTGGTCCAAGGGACGCAAATTGGATGGTTTTTTGCCCTGATCGCCCCCCTCCCTCCCCTCCCTCCCCTCTCTCCCCTCCCCTCACTCCCTGGCTCTTCTCGCCTACGACTGAGCCCGATAGTCCGGTCTAGCGGTCTATAATGGTGCAAATAATACGCTTGTTATTCGCCAGCATTTTGCAAGTGTTTCTGACACGAAATTCTGTAAGAGGAAATACGCCAAGGCAAATGTATTACGCCGAGGAAAGTGCGGGTGTCGTGCAATACGCCATACGCCTGGCGTATTATTTTGGGGGGTCGTAATACGCCGGACGACCAAAAAGAATACGGTCGCATTCCTGGTGATGCGGACGCCAGCTGCAAAAGTAATGCCCAAACAATTACTGTAAACAGCTGCCCAAATAATAATCGCGTTCCGAGTCGACAGGTCTCGAGTGGAAGCAAAAATGAGGTCGGCAGGGCTTGATCCATGGACGGACTCTTTCCCGCGGTTTCCCCCAAGGGCGGGCCGCCCCAATTCGGAAACTACAGCAAAACTACAGGGAAACTACAGGGAAACTACAGGCAAACTATTATACAGGGACCCCCGTGTATCTCGTGAGAAAGCCCGGCGAATCCAAAGGCGAAAATTTTGAGGCCAGCTCATACACGCGGATAGGCGGCATCTCCAGCAGCTCCGCCACGCGATTCAGGGCTGCGAGACGAGGTAGCCGTTGTTCTGCTGCTGCGTAATGTCCAGCACCGGGATGATGGCGCTCGCCTTGTAGTTCGGTGGGTACCGGGCGATGATGTTGTTCACCACTTTAAGGGTGGCCTGCATGCACGTGCCGGGAGGCCTTCCTGGTCGGGGTGCGCCTGCCTTTGCCTTGATGGCCACGACCACAAACCAGTCCAGCACGCCGCTCGCCTCCGTGTACTCGAGAGTGGTTTGGGCATTGTTCTTCGGCGTATCCTTGTGGATGTTGTAAATGTCTGTAGAGTTGGTCACGAAGCCGCAACGCAGGAGGAGCGCGCCCAGCGGCTGCGCAGCCCTTACGGACACGCCTGCCGACTGCTGCTGGCCAGCAGCCGAGGCAAGGCGCCCTGCAAGGAGCATGGCCATAGACAGCATTTCTGTGGCAGCGAGCAGGGAATAGAAATGAACGCTACCCTCGACACTACGAGACGCACCGGGCCACTACTGGCACCATGGAACGAAAACGTTTACAACGTTTGGGCACGCTTGTACGTTTGGGCACGTCAACCGTACGACACTGTGACACGCCCCTAGCTGACCCGCGAAACCAAGGGCACAGCAGGCACTACGCGCAAATGAGGGCACGGACATGCGGAGGCGCGGGCGAGGGCAGGGGTTCGAGGGAAACCCGTGGAGGGCAGGGGTGAGGCGTGCCGCGTGAGGGTGTCGGCGCACGACGTGCACGCGTGCGAAGTGGCTGGTTGGAGTGGATTTTGCGACAGCGAACCCAGCCCCAGTTGCACCGGCGCCCCTGACAGTAATTGGCTTTACGAGGCGTTGTGCCTGCTGTGCGGTACACGCGTACCCCCCAACACCTGCCGTCGTAGTGAGACAAGTAGGGGCGACGCATGGGGAAGGCGTCTTCCTGGTTTGCCTAGTTACACGGGCTTTACACGGGGTGGGGGTAAACCAGAGCATTTGTGTAGTCAGGGGGTGGGGGGAGCACGGGAGCTTCAGCCTGTGATTTATCTTGGACCAAATGACCACCACATTACACAGTAGCTTTCGTTTGCAGTCAGGCACGCGGGTGCGCCTTTGCAGGCGAAGGAGGCTGCGCTACGTTTGCGCAGTCTGCCCGACACTGCTTATCGATTATCACAACCCCGAAGCGTCCGTACCAGCTGTGAAAAAATAGATAAATGGCGGTTCTAGGACAGCTCCGACTAACCCCCAACTAACTCGTGTACGGCACTTCCACCCCCCTCAGCCGTACATGAGTTGACTTGGGAGTCGGCAGCTGCGCGATTGTGAGCAGGTAGTTGTACGGTGGCCCGGCTCGGAAGCTACCTGACTGTAGTGACGCACACGGGCAGTTGGTGCTAGTTGGTAGGCGCGCGAGTGGGAGCTGGCAGTTGAGCGCGCACGCGTGTGGGAAGCTGCGCCTGAGCACGGTGGAGCACGGCGGAGGCTGACGGTTGGCGCGCAGCGCGAGTGGGAGTGCATAGTCGTGCGCGCGCCGTCTGGGAAGCTGCGTGTGTGAGCTGCGTGTAAACTCAGAGACACGCATGGGGCTGACCCGGTTTCCATGAGCTGCCTCTGTGCGCACACGGTTTCACACGGTTGACACTGGCGCCAGCCGCCCCGCGTGTGGATGCAGATGAGTGCGACCGATGTGCGAAGGGAACATGTCCGGTTGCATGACACGTTGTGTGAGGCGCGCCGGAGCGTTTCACTCACCCGGCACCTGGTCGCGCGCGGGCGGGGCGCAGGGGCGGCTCGTAGGAAACTCGTCAGCATTTCGTTACAGAGAAATAGCACAATACTTCGACGTGCTGATGGGCTCGGCACCGCTTCCCGTGTCGCCTGCAGGCGGTTCAAAACCGATGCGCGGCAGCTAAACGCTCTTGCTCCCACCACCCACACCATCATCAGCACCCATTAGCCCCAGCCCCGCGAGTGCGTGAGAAGGCACCGCCAGGCCCGCCGCAAATCCCGTCACCGCCATGTGCCCCTTCAACATGTGCGCCGCCGCCACGCGCTGTGTCATGCAGGGCCGCGGGTGCGGCTACGGGCGCCGGTGTTAATGGTGTATTTCGGGCAGGACTACCATCACTCCGATACTGCTGGCGGGGCCCAGAATCCATGCCAATCCCACGCACTCGATCATCCACCGGGCTCATCTCCAGGTCATAGACTACTTCACAGCTTGGGCTGCTGCTGGGCTGCAACTGCAACTCGCTCTCCACGTTGCCGTCGGCGCCGGTATGTCGCCATTTATGGTGGGACTACCCACAACCGCAGTGCCGGCTTCACCCTCAAAATTGACCTTTTGACTGAGGCGTGCGAGCCCATGCACATATTTATGGCGAGCAGGCGCGCTTTACGAACTCACACCTGCCTTCTACCCAGTCACCGCTCAGGGCCCACACTAGGCACACGCCACTCATCGGGTGCCGTTGAATTGAAAGCAAAAAAGCCCGCGCTGTAAACAGGACGAGATGGCCGATGTGAGCTTGCACGCTCGAATTGTCGCCCCCGTTCACGCACCGCCGGCATTTCCTTACTTGAATAAGCCAGCTTTGCAGGTCCCAAATAAAGCATCGCATTACCCCCCGCACCATTTACCCACTTAGACTACATGACCTGCCCTACAAAGATGCACGTGCATTTGTCCCTCCCTTATCCCATGATTGCCACACACCCCATGTCGTGACCGTGCTCGCATGTCCATTCACCAAAAGCTCCGGGGTGACGACACAACGCACGCGCTGAGTCAGCTGACATGGCCCCTAGCTGAGTCGTCCACTTCTTCAACGAATCCTCCTGCCTCCAGCGACTACTACCTCTTACCTTGCTACTGTTGATGTTGGAGGGACCAGAGACGTGCGGACTAGCCTAGGAAGGCACAGCCGTTACACGTGGTCGGTTAGCGTGGCGCTCGGCTAACGACAGCCCTTGCACTCGGGCATAGACGTGGAATGTCTAAGGTGGCACAAAGTGCCCTGGCAGGCTGCTTAAGACAAAACAGCCTGTCCCAACTGCCGGGCTGACAGCTCGCTACGGCTGCTGACAGCCGGCCTATCACAAACAGACAGGCGGCCTCTCACAGGCCCCTGGGTCGGCGCGACACCCTATCGCACCAACACGCCCCCTCGAGCCGAACCGGGGGCCGAGCCTCTAGCTCAAAGGCACTGTAGAGTCAGTCCGCCTACAACACACCACTAAACAAAAACACACTTGGCAGCGCGGGCGCTGCATAAGCGCAAGACGCCCCCTCGAACAAAAAACACCTTAAACTAAGGCAAAACCGAATGAGGCAGACTACGCTCCTGCTGCTACTCCCTGCCATCGTTTCAAAGCAAGGCTTCACAAGGCAGCCTAGGCGACTCCGAGCGCGACACGGCAGCGCACAAACTTCGGCTCGGCCAGAGCCTTGGTTAGGATGTCCGCCACCATGTCATCCGTTGTGCAGTACGCCAGCTGCACCTCTCCGCGTGCGACCCGCTCGCGTACTAGGTGGTGGTGCACATCGATGTGCTTAGAGCGTACCGACGTAATGGGGTTGTGCGCGAGGCTCAGCGCCCCCTGCGAGTCCAGCTGAATGCGGACTGCCTTGTGCTCCAGCCCAAGGTCTGCGGCCAGCTTGCGCAGCCATAGGGCCTCGCGCACAGCCGCTGCGGCAGCCTGGTATTCCGCCTCCACGGACGACGCCGCCACAGTGCGCTGCAGCTGGCTGCTCCAGCTTACCGCCGCGCCGCCGAGCTTAAACACATAGCCCGTGGTTGAGCGGCGGGTAGCGGGGTCTCCAGCCCAGTCCGCGTCGCTGTAGCCGGAGAAGCCGCTGGCCGAAGCGTCCTTACTGCTGACATACCGCAGCCCTAGGCTGCGGGTGCCTGAAAGGTAGCGCAGCACTCCCAGCGCAAGCCCCATGTGCGCCTTGGTAGGCGCCGCTAGGTGGCGTGAGAGAATGCTCAGAGCATAGGCAATATCCGGCCGAGTGTTAGTAGCCAGATAGTTAAGCTCGCCCACGAGGGCGCGATAGCTGCTGACGTCAGCCAGCACTGGCTGGTCGGCACTGGCTGGGAGAAGCCGAGTGCCTGTGGGCAAAGGCGTGCTGCGTGGCTTGGCATCCACTTGGCCATGACGCTGCAGCAGCTGCTCCACATAGCGCTGCTGCGTCAGCGCAACGCGACCTGTGCTGAGGTCCTGGGAGATCTCCATGCCCAGGTAATGCCGCGCTTCGCCGAGGTCACGTACAGCGAAGCATCCTGCAATGGCCGCCTTAGCAGCCTTAACCGCTGACTCGGACGCCGCTGCCACTACCCAATCATCCACATGCACCAGCACGTAGACAGGCCCGTCAGGGGCGTGCTTAACGAATAGCGCCGGATCAGACGTGGACGGTGCGTACCCTAGCTGCCCGAGCTCCGCTGCCAGCTTGTCATACCAGCAGCGAGGGGCTTGCTTAAGGCCGTAGATCGACTTGAGTAGCTGGCAAGCCACCGAAGCGTCGCCCGAACCGTAGCCCGGCGGCTGCTGCATCCACAGCTCCTCTTCCAGCTCGCAATTCAGGAAAGCGGTCTTGACGTCCATCTGGCTGATATGCAGCCGCTTGGCAGCCGCCACTGCCAGCAGGGCACGGAGAGAGGCTGTGCGCGTAGTTGGCGCAAACAGCTCCCCGTAGTCGATGCCTGCTCGCTGCTCGAAGCCCTTGGCCACTAGACGCGCTTTGAAGCGCTCAATGCTGCCGTTGGGATTGCGTTTGACCTTGTAGACCCAGCGGCAGGCCAACGGGCGCACTCCGGGAGGAGGGACCGCCAGCTTCCAAGTGCCGTTGGCAAGCTGCGAAACCATCTCTTCATCCATCGCCCGGCGCCAGTCGTCGGCATAAGGTCCAGACATGGCTTCGTCAAAAGTGCGAGGCTCCTCCACAACCTCATCAATGCCGGCTGCAGCGTACAGCGGCGGGGGATCAGTACCTGCCCCGCCGCCGCCACCGCCGCTGGAGCGACCGGCAATAGGGCCGAGCGGAGGGGTGAGCGGCAGTCCTTGGCTGCGGGTGGCAGGCCGTTGGGGCGGCCCGCCGCCGCCGCTGCCGCCGCCGCTGCCGTCGCCGCTGCCGCCGCTGCCGCCGCTGCCGCCGCTGCTGCTGCCGCTGCTGCCGCCGTTGCTGCCGCTGCCGCCGCTGCAGCCACTGCTGCCAGCGTCACGGCTGCTGCCGCGGCCGCGGTAGCTGCCAGCCTTGTGCGAGGCGGGCCCGCAAACGTCCTCATCGGCCGTGATATCACGGCTAACGAGGACTTTGCCGCCAACGAGGACACGATGCGCTGCTGTGCCGCGCTCCGGCCCCAAATAGGTGCCAGCCGTAGCACGAGGGCTGAGCTTCTGCAGTTGGCTGGCAGGCAGGTGAGCGTAAGCGAGGCAGCCAAAGGGGTGCAGGTGCGTGATGTTCGGCTTGTCACCGTGAAAAGCCTCCCAAGGGGTGACATCACGACCGGCCGAAGGTGCAACGTTGCGTAGGCAGCTGGCGTAGCCCGCCGCCTCAGGCCAGAAGCTGTCGGGCAGCGCCGAGTCGTGCAGCAGAGCTCGTACACGGGAGAGGAGCGTGCGATTGAGCCGCTCAGCTGCGCCGTTCTGCTGTGGAGCATACGGCGCAGAGTAAGTGTGAGCGATGCCACGCTCCTTCAGCCAAAGGTCCAGCTGCTCGGCGATGTATTCACCACCGTTGTCACTGTGCAGCGTACGCACAGTAGCGTGCGCGGGATGGCGCGACTCCAGCTGAGCCACCATATCTTGCACTGCGGCGCCGACTTGTGTCCGGGACGCCAGCGTGCGGACGAGAGACAAACCGGTAGCGCCGTCCAGCAAAGTCAACATGTAGCGTGCGCCGCCGCGGCCCGTAGTCGGGACAGGGCCGCAGAGGTCAGAGTGCACGACCTGAAGGGCGCTGTGTGGACGGTGGCCCGAGCTGGGGAACGGGGAAGCGACTGCTTTGGCCGTTACGCACGTTTCACAGACGGCCTCCGCCGCCAGGCGCAAGGCGGGCACCGTTACGTCGGTCCCAACAACAAGCTGATCTCGCACCAGCTGCTCCAACGCTCGCCAACTAACGTGGCCAAGCTTCCGGTGCAAGCGAAAAGCGGCAGCAAGCTCTGCCTCACTCACCGGCAGGCTGCCTGTCGCAGCGCTGGAACTGTCAGCGCTGCGACCGCTGACCGGGTTGGCTGGGTTGTTGGGTGCCGGCAGCAAACGGACATCCAACGGAAAAGTCCCGTTGCTGCTGTAGCCATGCAACACGATGTTGCCGAACGTGATCTGCGCCGTGCGCTCGCCAGAGGCACTGCTACTGAACACCACCGAGCAGTCGCGCATGAGTAGCTGGTCCACGGACAGCAGGGAAATCGTGGCATCGGGTTAATGCAGCACATTGCGCACGACTACAATATCACCACCGCTCGTGCGCAGATGCAGCTGTCCGGTGCCAGCAACAACCGCAAGCTGTCCGTTCCCCCAAGTCACATGCCTTCCAAGGTGGCTCGGTACGTACTTGTGAGCACGGAACGGTCTCCAGTCAAATGACTGAAAGCGCCTGAGTCCAGAAGCAGCTGCGGCTGCGAGGTAGTTGACCTGCCGGGCGGCGTGGAAGGGAAGGCGGGTGTCTTACCGGCGGCACTGCTGTCGGCAGCGCTGCTGCCGCCAGCCTTATGACCGGCAGCGCTGCTACCACCGACGCTGTCACCGCCAGTCGCACAGTCGTGCACGACGAGCACGTTGGCGCGCGTCTGGCGAGAACCGCCATCACCGCCACTGCCGTCGCCGCCACGGCCGCCGCCGCCGCCGCGGTTGCGACCACGCCGAGATCCACGGCCGCGAGAACTGGCGCCTCCGCTCCCACCTTGTCCGCCGCTGCCGCCTTGTCCACTGCGGCTGTTCCTGCTGCTGTGGTCGTCGGCACGTGGAGGAACATGAATGTTGCTCCGGTAGATACCGACACTCTCGTCAGCACGACGAACATAGCAGTCCCGCGCGTAGTGCCCCGGCGTGTCGCAATAACGGCAACCGCCAGGGGGAACGCCGGCGGAACCCATCGAGCCACTGGCACCACTCATGCGTGCGACGCCGCCGGGATGGATGGCTCCGACCATGCCGGCCACGGCTGCCCTGATCTTCAGCGTCTGCTCCTTATCCCGCAGCAAGCGTTCGGTCGCTGCGAGGGATCGATCCGGCAAATGGCCAGCAATGTCCACCACGTTGTCGTACTGCTGAGGGAGGCCGCTCAGAAGGGGAACCCGCATCTCCGACTCCTCCCATCGGCCCCGAGCAGAGAAGATGTCTTGCTGAAGCCCACGTGCCCTCGTGAAGTACTGCGCGATAGTCTCATCATCGCGCTTGCTCATCTGCTTTTCCCGCTCTAGCATGAGCAACTTTGCCTCCGAAGCTGCGCGAAACTGCTGCCGCAGAATCGTCATTGCAGCAGCCGTTGTCCGAACTCCCATGAGCATCTGCTTCGCGGAGAGATCACAAGACAAGCGCAGGAACCCCAGCGCTTGAGCATCCTGCTCAATGCAGGTCGCTGGGTCGCGACCCACTGGCGCCGGGTTGTTGAGGTACACAGAAAGCTTCTCCGTCGCTAAAAAATCGCTAAGGTTCTGAAACCACTCAACGAAATTAGAGCCGTCGGACTGGAGAACAGTCTGGTTGCCCTTCATCATGGCAGCTGACAGCTCGCTACGGCTGCTGACAGCCGGCCTATCACAAACAGACAGGCGGCCTCTCACAGGCCCCTGGGTCGGCGCGACACCCTATCGCACCAACAGCTACTACCTACTGCGACTGGTTGTCCTCGCTGGCTGCTGCCAGCAGGCCTGCTGATGTCACAGCTTCTTCCAGATACTTGCGCATCAACTCGCTGTCATACCCAGGCGAGGCCCAGCCCGCCTGCGACATTGTGACTTCGCCAGGCCTCCGCCAGCCGGCGATGACAGCGTGATTGATTGCGTGGTGTGCGTGAAATGCCAGCAGGCGGCGGGCGGGCAGGTTGTCGCCCGCCACGTGCAGGTACTTTGTGTGCACGTCCTTCCACTTTTTGGTATCCGACTTGGCGGCGTCGCCCGTTCCAATGAACTGTTCCCGCGCGTTCAGCAGCAACGACTGCTTCAGCACGTAGATCTGCATTATCAAGGGATCGCACAACTTTACAAATGCGGAATATGGCCCGTTTTGCAAGCCATAAAGACACGATTTCTCCACGCCATCCGAGTGCGCTCCCCTGAGAGAATGATGAGTAGCCATTAGTTTGAAGGGGTTGATCCGGGGGCATCATACTCTCTCCCAACTCAATGACTGGTGAGACTCCACATTTCTGGTGAGACTTAGCTGCGATTCGGCGCATCGACTACCCACCCCTCACCTGCCCCGGAACCAGCATTCTTGCTCACCTGATAGCACTTAACGCCGTTCTCGTTCTGGGGAATGATGGCCAGCTCAAACCGGTCGAAAGCGGTCTCCACTTCCGTGCGGACCAGGATGATGTTGCGCGGGTCGTGCACGGAGGTGACGCCCAGCAGCGGCTGCGCAGCATAGGAGTAAATGGA
>BDSL01000288.1:0-29109 GCA_003116995.1 Yamagishiella unicocca | reverse complement strand
GGGGCGGGGAGACAACCACGAGCGGGCAGGGCAGCACGCCCAGCAAGGGGAGCACGGAGGCAGAGGAGGAGGAGCGGGCGAAGCGGGGGGAGCCACAGGGCAACGCCGGGGGGGCAAGCGCAGGGAGGCAGAAGCAGGGCCCAGACGGGGGAACGGAAGCACCAAGGCCGGGACCAGGCAGCAGAAGAAGCCGGGGGGCAAGGGCCGAGCAGAGCCGGAGGGGGCGACCGGACAAGGGCCAAGGGGAAGGAGGCGGGAGGAGCGCGCAAGGAGGCCGCGAGGAAGGAGGCCAAGGAGAGCCGAAGGCGGGGCGGGGAGGAGAACGACAGGGGGAGCGGCGGGGGGGGGGAGAAGGAGAAGAAGAAGAAGGGAAGCCGAGCAGACGGAGGAGGAGGAGGAGAAGCGGCGGCGGCGGCGGGGCCGAAGAGGCCAAGACGAGGAGGGAGGGGGAGGCCAGGAGGGGGAGGAGGACCCCGGCGGCGAACCCGCGCCGCCGCGGCGCCCCGAGCCCAGCGCCGGGCAGAGGGGCGCGAGGGAACGAGCAACGGAAGACGAAGGGGCCAAGCGAGGGGGGCGAAAAGAACCACGCAAAGGAGCAAAACCAAGCAAGCAAGGGACGGCAAAAACCAGAGAAAGCACGCAGCGAAGCAAAGGCCAAGGCCAGGGCGCACGCCGAGGCAGAGGCGGGGCGGCGGAGCAAGAAAAAGGAGCCAGAGGGGAAAGGCAAGCAGAGCACCGCGAGAAAGGAAAGAGGGAACCGACCCCGAAAAAGAAACCAAAGGGAAACACGCACCAAACGCAAAGCCAAGACAACACGCCAAACGGACAGGAGACAAGCGGCACGAGAAAGAGCCAAAGACGAGAAGGAACACAGAGGACGCGGAAGAGAACGGAAAGGACGGAAAGGGAGCCGGACCGGGGAAAGGGAAGGACGGGCGGACGCGCACACAGGACGCAGGAAAGGCAGCGCGAGCAAAGGAGAAAGAAAGCAGGACAGGGCGACGGGCCCAAAAGGAGCCCGGGGGGAACACAGGGACGGGGGCAAGCCCAGAGACGAACAACAGAGGCGGCGGGGAACACAGAACCCCCAGGCGAAGCAAGGCAAACACACCAGACGCAAGAAGGAAGAGGAAGGAACACACCAACCACGCACACGGAACGACACAGACAGCGGCCAAGGGAAGCGAGGCCACGCGCCAAAGGCGAAGACAGAAACGAGGAGCGCGCCACAACGCGCGAGACAGACGCAAACAGACGCCCACGGGACGCAAGGCAAGACAGCAGAGACCAACAAGCGCCGGACGAAAGGGGCGGCGCCGCCCAACCGCAAGCGACGAAGGAAGCCCGACGGGCACAACGCCAAAAAAGAAGGAGGCCACACCAGAGAGCGGAGGGAGCGCGGACACCCCGACGGGGCCCACACAGGGAGGGACGCCAAGCGGGCGACAGGGCGAGACCAACAAGCGAACAGCCCGGGGGAAGCAGGGCCGGCAGCGCCGGGGCGGGGGCAGGGCCGGCAGCGCCGGGGCGCAACGACCCGGGGGCAGGGCCGGCAGCGCCGGGGCGCAACGACCCGGGGGCAGGGCCGGCAGCCGGGGCGGGGGCGGGGCCGGCAGCGCCGGGGCGGGGGCAGGGCCGGCAGCGCCGGGGGCGGGGGGGGCCGGCAGCGCCGGGGCGGGGGCGGGGCCGGCAGCACAAGGGGCGGGGGCGGGCCGGCAGCGCCGGGGGCGGGGGCGGGGCCGGCAGCACAAGGGGCGGGGCGGGGCCGGCAGCACAAGGGGCGGGGGGGGCCGGCAGCACAAGGGGCGGGGGCGGGGCCGGCAGCACAAGGGGCGGGGGCGGGGGCGGACGGGCCGCAGCAGCGACGGAGGACCCGAGGCCGAGGCGGGGACAGGGGAGCAGAAGAAGAGACAACAGGAAGGGCGCGCGGGGCGCAGGGCGCGGGACAAGGCCCCGGCAGGGCAGGAGGGGGCGGGGAAGGCAGGCAAGACGGCGGCGAAACGGCGGGGGGAGCGGAGGGGGGACACCGCAGACCGCACGGAGGCCCCGCGCAGACAAAGAGGGGGGGGCCCGGAGGGGGAAACCGGCGAGGGGCCAGAAGAAGGCGCGGCAAAGAGCAGGACAGAGCAGGGCGCAGCGGCGGGGAGGGGCGGGACGGCCAACAAAGAGAAGGGGACGGGGGAAAACACGCGGAAAAAAGAAGGAACAGCGGCAGGCGACACACCACCAGGGCGAAGCACGGGCGGGACGGACGGCAGGAGGAGGGGGAGGAGGGGGGAGGAGGGCGGGGGGCGGCGACCGAGAAGGCCAGGGCGCAAAGAACGGACCCGCGACGGGGCACCGGCCAAAAGGAGGACGGCGACGCGCGGGACAGGGGAGGCGGCGGGACGGGCGCAGCGGGGGAAGGAGGGGGCAGCGGAACGACGGGGGGGAGGGGAGGCGGACCGGCCGGCCGGGAAGGCGAGGAGCCAGAAGGACGCAACAGAGGGGGGCGGGGCGGGGAAGGAAAGAGAAAAGGCAGACGGAAGGCGACACCCCCCACGACACGGACGGGCGGCAACCGAGCGAAGGAAGGCCGGGCACCCGCGCGAGAAGAGGGGGAGAAGAAAGGGAAGGAGGCCAGGGGCGAGGGCCAGAGGGACCCAGGGGAGGCACCAGGGGGCGACCGGAGGGGACGCGGAAGGAGGAACGCAAGGCAAGGAGGACAAAGGGGCAGCCGCAGGGAAGGCGCCGAGGAAGAAGGGCCGGGGCCGGGGAAGAGGGCGGGGCCGGGGAAGAGGAGGACGGGGCAGGGGAAGAGGACGGGGAAGAGGGCAAGGCGCCACGGAAGGAACGCAAAGCGCAGAAGGAACGGCGGGACCGGAGGGGAAACGGCCAGCAAGGGGGCAAGAACCGGGCAGGGGGGGAAGCAGCACGGGGGGGAACCGGGAGGGAAGAGAGGGCGGCACCAGGCCAGGCGAACAGGGAAAAAAACACGGAGGCGACGCGGCGACCAGCCACCACCGAGAAGGGCGGAGCGGGGGGGGCGGGGGAGGGCCGGGGGGCACGCCGCGGGGCGGGCGCCGCGCGCCGCGGGGGCGCGGCCCCGGGGCCGCGCGGCGCGCAGGCAGCCGAAACGCGCAAGGCCCCCCACACCAAGGCCGGAACCGAGCGCCGGCGCGCGCAACAGGGCGGCCGCCGGCGCGGGCGCGACAAGCGGCCGACCAGGCCCAGCCAGGGGGCCAGGGACGGCGACAGGGAAAGAGCGCCGGCGGCCGAGGGCCACCGCCCGGGGAGCGGGAGGACCGCGCGACGCACCCCCGCCGCGGCCAGCACGAGCGCGCCGCCACGGCGCAAGCGAGGGGCGCGAAGCCGCGAGGGAAACACCCCCGGGGACAGGCGGGGGCCAAACGCCGGGCCCGGCCGGCCCCACCGAGGAAAGAGGAGGGCCGAGGCCGGAACCCCCGCCCACGCAGGCCAACCGAGGAGCGGCACCGGCCGCCGGCCCACCGGGGCGCCAGGCCCGCGCGGCCCGCGCGGCCCGCGCGGCCGAAGGGAGCAAGGCGCCGGCGACCACCGCGCGCCAGGCCCCACCAGCGACCGGCGGGAAACCAGCAAACCCAGGCGGGCGCCCCAGGGGCGCCCGGGCCGCCGGCAGGGCACAGGCGGGGCACCACGCCAGACGGGGGGCCGCCCGGCGCGGGCCGAGCACACACCAGGCGGAAGGACCCAGGCCAACACCACCCAGGGCGCACGCGCGGGACCGGCGCACGCAGCGCGGCGGCAGAAGCGAAAGCCGGGAGGCCCACCGCGGCGCAAGGGGGGCCCGCAGCCGGGGAACACGGAGGCCCGGGGACGCGGGGGGGCCGCGGCCACCCCACCGCCCGACGGCGCGGCCCCGGCCCGGCCCGGGGGCGCCACCGCGCCGGCGCGGGGCGCCGGCGCCGGCCGGGCGGCCCCGCCCAGAGCCAGAGGGGGCCGACCGCGCCCAGCGGCGGCGCGCCCAACGGGCGCCGGGGGGCCCGGAGCGGCGGCGGGGCCAGCAGGAGGGACACCGGGGGGCCAACCGGCGCGAGGCCCAGGCCGGCGACCGCAGCGGGCCCCAGCGGGGCGAGCGGGGGCCACAGCAGCGCCGCCAGCCCCACGAGGGGCGGCGGGAAAACACCCGGGAACGCGCCAGGAGCCCGACAAAGGCGCGCCGGGGGGGGCCCGCGCCGGGCGGGGAGAGCAGGGCGCCCACGAACCCAGGCAGGAGCGCCGGGCAGGGCGGCAGCAGGGGGCGCCGGCGGCGCCCCGGCGACACGAGGGAGAGCAGCACCGGAGGGGGGGGCCCGGCGCCAAGGAGGCCGCACACGGGGGCGCGGGCGAGAGCCGCGGGGGGCCGGAGCCGGCGGGGCGGCGGGGCGAGCGCCGCCAGGGCGGAGGAGGGGGCGGCGAGGGGCGCGGCGGCGCGGCGGGCCCGGGCGCGCGGCGGGCGGGGGGCGAGGGCCACCGGGGGCGCCCAACCGGAGGAGCCGGGCCCAGGGGAGAGGCGGCCACGAAGGAGGCAGCAGCGCCGGCAAAGGAGGGGGGGGAGGGAAGGGAAGGGAGGGGGGAGGCAGGGCCGGCAGGGAAACCACCACAACCGGGCGGGCGGCGGGGCGGCGCCGCCCCACCCACCGCGGGGGGGCAAAGCGCCGACGGCAGAACCAGCGGGCGCGCGGACGCACACAGAGAGGGCGAGGGGGCGCCAGCAGGCCAGCACCGGCGAGCGCGCACCGGCGGCGGGGGGGAAACACAGGGCGGGCGCCGCCGCGGCCACGGGGGGGGCCGCCGGCCGGACGGGCGCCGGCGCGACGCAGCACCGCGAGAGGCCCCCACGGCCGCGGCCGCCAGGCCACGCAGGGGGCGGCGGCGGCGGCGGGAGCGCAGCAGCGGCGGGGGGGACGGCAGGGGCGGCGGCGGCGGCGAGGACGCCGGACAGAAGCCAAGGAGGCGGGCGGAGAGAGCCGGCCAGACAGGAGAGACGCGCCAAAGGCCGGACGGACGCGGCACCCGCAGAAGAAGAGGAGGCAGCAGCACCGGCAAAGGAGGGGGGGGAGAGGGAAGACAAGGGACGGGGGGAGGCAGGGCCGGCAGCGGGGACGGAGGCCAGCGCGCGGACGCCAGCGGCAGGCAGGGGGCCGGACCGGGCACGCACCACCGCCCAGCCAGCAAAGACGCCCGGCGGCACACACCGCGAGGGCGGAGCGACGCAAACAGGAGGGGGCCACCGCCGCGCAGCACGGGCGGCCGCACGACAGGGCCCACGGGGAGCGCCACCACCACCAGAACCACCACCACAACCGGGCGGGCGGCGGGGCGGCGCCGCCCCACCCACCGCGGGGGGGCAAAGCGCCGACGGCAGAACCAGCGGGCGCGCGGACGCACACAGAGAGGGCGAGGGGGCGCCAGCAGCCCAGCACCGGCGAGGGCGCACCGGCGGCGGGGGGGAAACACAGCGCGGGCGCCACCGCGGCCACGGCGGGGGCCGCCGGCCGGACGGGCGCCGGCGCGACGCAGCACCGCGAGAGGCCCCCACGGCCGCGGCCGCCAGGCCGCGCAGGGGGCGGCGGCGGCGGCGGGAGCGCAGCAGCGGCGGGGGGGACGGCAGGGGCGGCGGCGGCGGCGAGGACGCCGGACAGAAGCCAAGGAGGCGGGCGGAGAGAGCCGGCCAGACAGGAGAGACGCGCCAAAGGCCGGACGGACGCGGCACCCGCAGAAGAAGAGGAGGCAGCAGCACCGGCAAAGGAGGGGGGGGAGAGGGAAGACAAGGGACGGGGGGAGGCAGGGCCGGCAGCGGGGACGGAGGCCAGCGCGCGGACGCCAGCGGCAGGCAGGGGGCCGGACCGGGCACGCACCACCGCCCAGCCAGCAAAGACGCCCGGCGGCACACACCGCGAGGGCGGAGCGACGCAAACAGGAGGGGGCCACCGCCGCGCAGCACGGGCGGCCGCACGACAGGGCCCACGGGGAGCGCCACCACCACCAGAACCACCACCACAACCGGGCGGGCGGCGGGGCGGCGCCGCCCCACCCACCGCGGGGGGGCAAAGCGCCGACGGCAGAACCAGCGGGCGCGCGGACGCACACAGAGAGGGCGAGGGGGCGCCAGCAGCCCAGCACCGGCGAGGGCGCACCGGCGGCGGGGGGAAACACAGCGCGGGCGCCACCGCGGCCACGGCGGGGGCCGCCGGCCGGCCGGGCGGGGCCCGGCGGAAGCACACCAGCAAGAAGCGCACGGCGGCGGCCACCAGGCCGCGCAGGCGGCGGCGGCGGCGGGAGCGCCGCCGCACGCCGCACACGGCCGGGGGCGCGGGGGCGGCGGGGGAGGGGCGGGGCGGGCGGCGGCGGAGAAGGGCGGGGCGGGGCGGGGGGGAGGGCGGGGCGGGGGGCGGGGGAGAAGAGCGGGACGGGACACCAGCAAGAAGCCCACGGCGGCGGCCACCACGCCGCGCAGGCGGCGGCGGCGGCGGGAGCGCCGCCACAGGCCACACACGGCCAGGGGCGCGGGGACGGCGGAGAAGGGCGGGGGGGGGCGACGGGGGAGGGCGGGGCGGCGGCGGCGGAAAAAGGCGGGGCGGGGGCGGAGGGGGAGGGCGGGGCGGGACACCAGCAAGAAGCCCACGGCGGCGGCCACCACGCCGCGCAGGCGGCGGCGGCGGCAGGAGCGCCGCCACACGCGGGCCCGGCCGCCGCGGCCGCCGGGCCGCACAAGAGGGAGAACCGCGGGCGAAGGGCGGGAGGGAGGGACGAAACGACGGGAGGCGCGGCCACCGGCACCGCAGGCGGCACAGACCAGGGCAGACGAGGGCGCCACAAGGCGGGCGGGCCGGCCGCCCCGGCAGGCACGGGGGGCCGGGCAGGAGAAGGACGGCGCCGGGCGGGGCCCGCAGCGGCAGCACCGGGGGCGGGGCGAGGGAGAGAGCAAACCGGGAGGCAGGCGCAGCGGGCAACAGCAGGAGGGAGCCAGGGAGAGGCCGCCACGAGCCGGCAGCACGGGGCCGGGGCGGCCACGGCCAGCAGAGGCAACAGCAGCGGAAACGGCGGCGGGCGCGCGCGGGGCGAAGGCCCGGAGGGGGGGGGGCGGCCGGGGCGCACCCAAAGGGCGAAGGCGGCCGCCAACGGCACAAGGACAACGAACGCCAGCCCGCGGCCGGGGCGGACAGCAACGGGCAAGGACGGGCGGCGGAGCGGGGGGCCGGGCGCAGCACCAGGGGCGGGGCCAAGGAGGACGCCAGGCGGCGGCACCGGCAGGGCAGGAGGGGAGGGGACCACGGCACGGAGGCACGCCGCCAGGGAGGGGAGGACCGGGGGCAAGCCCAGCGCGGGCGGCACCGGGCGGGCCAGGGGCACCAGCAGCCGCCGCCGGGGGCCAGAGCGAAGGCGGAGCCGCGGCGCCGGGGGAGGCCGGGGCAAGCCACCAGGGCGGAGGGGGAGAGCGCCGCGCGGGAAAAGGGCCCGCGCCGCCGGGGGCGGCACCAGCACAGGGGCGGGGGCACAGACAGCGGCCGGGAGGAGGCGAGCAAGCGCGGGGGCCGGCACCACCGCCACGCCAGCCGCAGCGACAGCCGGGAGCACCGGCGCCCAGGGGCACGGGAAGGCGGCGGGGCACAGAAACGCGCCGGCCGCCGGCGCGGGCGCGGACGCCAGCGCCGACGCCGACGCGGGCACCACGGACGGACGGCGCACACGCCGGGCGGCGGGGCGCCGGGCCCGGGAAGGGGGGCACACGGAAGGGACGGGGCCGGGCGGCGGGGCGCCGGGCCCGGGAAGCACGGGACCACGGGCGGCCCCGACACGACCAGCACCGCCCGCCGGACGCCGCGGGGCGGGGCCGCCAGCAGCGGCCGGCAGCCGCCGCCGCGGCGGGCGGCGGCGGCCACCCGCCGCCGCGGCCGGGGCAGCGGCGGGCCCGGCCGAAGCCGCCGCGGCGGCCGCAGCAGCGGCGGGCCCGGCCGAAGCCGCCGCCGCGGCCGGGGCAGCGGCGGGCCCGGCCGAAGCCGCCGCCGCGGCCGGGGCAGCGGCGGGCCCGGCCGAAGCCGCCGCGGCGGCCGCAGCAGCGGCGGGCCCGGCCGAAGCCGCCGCCGCGGCCGGGGCAGCGGCGGGCCCGGCCGAAGCCGCCGCGGCGGCCGCAGCAGCGGCGGGCCCGGCCGAAGCCGCCGCCGCGGCCGGGGCAGCGGCGGGCCCGGCCGAAGCCGCCGCCGCGGCCGGGGCAGCGGCGGGCCCGGCCGAAGCCGCCGCGGCGGCCGCAGCAGCGGCGGGCCGGGCCGAAGCCGCCGCCGCGGCCGGGGCAGCGGCGGGCCCGGCCGAAGCCGCCGCGGCGGCCGCAGCAGCGGCGGGCCGGGCCGAAGCCGCCGCCGCGGCCGGGGCAGCGGCGGGCCCGGCCGAAGCCGCCGCCGCGGCCGCAGCAGCGGCGGGCCGGGCCGAAGCCGCCGCCGCGGCCGGGGCAGCGGCGGGACCGACCGAAGCCGCCGCGGCGGCCGCAGCAGCGGCGGGCCGGCCGAAGCCGCCGCGGCGGCCGCAGCAGCGGCGGGCCGGCCGAAGCCGCCGCCGCGGCCGGGGCAGCGGCGGGACCGACCGAAGCCGCCGCCGCGGCCGGGGCAGCGGCGGGCCCGGCCGAAGCCGCCGCCGCGGCCGGGGCAGCGGCGGGCCCGGCCGAAGCCGCCGCGGCGGCCGCAGCAGCGGCGGGCCCGGCCGAAGCCGCCGCCGCGGCCGGGGCAGCGGCGGGCCCGGCCGAAGCCGCCGCCGCGGCCGGGGCAGCGGCGGGCCCGGCCGAAGCCGCCGCGGCGGCCGCAGCAGCGGCGGGCCGGGCCGAAGCCGCCGCCGCGGCCGGGGCAGCGGCGGGCCCGGCCGAAGCCGCCGCGGCGGCCGCAGCAGCGGCGGGCCGGGCCGAAGCCGCCGCCGCGGCCGGGGCAGCGGCGGGCCCGGCCGAAGCCGCCGCCGCGGCCGGGGCAGCGGCGGGCCCGGCCGAAGCCGCCGCGGCGGCCGCAGCAGCGGCGGGCCCGGCCGAAGCCGCCGCGGCGGCCGCAGCAGCGGCGGGCCGGGCCGAAGCCGCCGCGGCGGCCGCAGCAGCGGCGGGCCGGGCCGAAGCCGCCGCCGCGGCCGGGGCAGCGGCGGGCCCGGCCGAAGCCGCCGCCGCGGCCGGGGCAGCGGCGGGCCCGGCCGAAGCCGCCGCGGCGGCCGCAGCAGCGGCGGGCCGGGCCGAAGCCGCCGCCGCGGCCGGGGCAGCGGCGGGACCGACCGAAGCCGCCGCCGCGGCCGGGGCAGCGGCGGGCCCGGCCGGGCACGGGGGCAGGGCAGGGGGGGAGGGAGCAGAGCAGCACGGGGGGGGGCAGCAGGGAGGGCCGAGGAAGGGGGAGGCAACGGCCGAGGGGCAGGGGGCGCAGGAGGGGAAGACGAAGCCGGCCCGGGCCCAAGCAGAACGGGAGAAAAACCGGGCGCCACGACGGGGGGCCACAACGGAGGGAAGCACAGGGCCACCGCGACCGGCGGCGCCGCGGAAGCCGGGACGCCCCGCCCCCCCCCCGCGGAGCAAAGACAGCCCGCCGCAGCCGCAAACCCAGCCAGCGGCGCGGCGCGGCGCCAGCCCCAGCGGCGCAAGGGCGCAAGAGAGCAAGGACCGGGCGGGGCGGAGGCCGGCGGCGCCGGGGCAGCCCGCGGCACAGCCGGACCGCGGCGGGCGGCGGGGCGGGGGCCGCCACGGCCACCCCGAGGGGCGGGCCGGGGCCGAGGGGGCGGGACGCCAGGGGGCCACCGGCCGGCACGAAACAGGGGCAAGACGGAGACGCCAGCAACACCCGGGCCAGGCGGGGCGACAGCGAGGCAGAAGCCGGACACAGCGCCACAGACGCAAACCCAGCCCGCGGCGCCGGGGCAGCCCGCGGCACAGCCGGACCGCGGCGGGCGGCGGGGCGGGGGCCGCCACGGCCACCCCGAGGGGCGGGCCGGGGCCGAGGGGCGGGACGCCAGGGGGCCACCGGCCGGCACGAAACAGGGGCAAGACGGAGACGCCAGCAACACCCGGGCCAGGCGGGGCGACAGCGAGGCAGAAGCCGGACACAGCGCCACAGACGCAAACCCAGCCCGCGGCGCCGGGGCAGCCCGCGGCACAGCCGGACCGCGGCGGGCGGCGGGGCGGGGGCCGCCACGGCCACCCCGAGGGGCGGGCCGGGGCCGAGGGGGCGGGACGCCAGGGGGCCACCGGCCGGCACGAAACAGGGGCAAGACGGAGACGCCAGCAACACCCGGGCCAGGCGGGGCGACAGCGAGGCAGAAGCCGGACACAGCGCCACAGACGCAAACCCAGCCCGCGGCGCCGGGGCAGCCCGCGGCACAGCCGGACCGCGGCGGGCGGCGGGGCGGGGGCCGCCACGGCCACCCCGAGGGGCGGGCCGGGGCCGAGGGGGCGGGACGCCAGGGGGCCACCGGCCGGCACGAAACAGGGGCAAGACGGAGACGCCAGCAACACCCGGGCCAGGCGGGGCGACAGCGAGGCAGAAGCCGGACACAGCGCCACAGACGCAAACCCAGCCCGCGGCGCCGGGGCAGCCCGCGGCACAGCCGGACCGCGGCGGGCGGCGGGGCGGGGGCCGCCACGGCCACCCCGAGGGGCGGGCCGGGGCCGAGGGGGCGGGACGCCAGGGGGCCACCGGCCGGCACGAAACAGGGGCAAGACGGAGACGCCAGCAACACCCGGGCCAGGCGGGGCGACAGCGAGGCAGAAGCCGGACACAGCGCCACAGACGCAAACCCAGCCCGCGGCGCCGGGGCAGCCCGCGGCACAGCCGGACCGCGGCGGGCGGCGGGGCGGGGGCCGCCACGGCCACCCCGAGGGGCGGGCCGGGGCCGAGGGGGCGGGACGCCAGGGGGCCACCGGCCGGCACGAAACAGGGGCAAGACGGAGACGCCAGCAACACCCGGGCCAGGCGGGGCGACAGCGAGGCAGAAGCCGGACACAGCGCCACAGACGCAAACCCAGCCCGCGGCGCCGGGGCAGCCCGCGGCACAGCCGGACCGCGGCGGGCGGCGGGGCGGGGGCCGCCACGGCCACCCCGAGGGGCGGGCCGGGGCCGAGGGGGCGGGACGCCAGGGGGCCACCGGCCGGCACGAAACAGGGGCAAGACGGAGACGCCAGCAACACCCGGGCCAGGCGGGGCGACAGCGAGGCAGAAGCCGGACACAGCGCCACAGACGCAAACCCAGCCCGCGGCGCCGGGGCAGCCCGCGGCACAGCCGGACCGCGGCGGGCGGCGGGGCGGGGGCCGCCACGGCCACCCCGAGGGGCGGGCCGGGGCCGAGGGGGCGGGACGCCAGGGGGCCACCGGCCGGCACGAAACAGGGGCAAGACGGAGACGCCAGCAACACCCGGGCGAGGGAGGGCGGCAAACACACGGACGGCCGAGCCCGCCCCAGCAAGGGAGCCGGAGGGGGCCGAGCGGGGCAGCACCAGGCGGCCGGCCGCCGGGAAGCAGGGGGGCGGAAAGAGGGGAGAAGAAGGGGCAGGGGGGAGGGGGACAGGGCGCGCCGCAAGAACCCCGCCCGGGGGAGGCGAGACGGCAGGGGGAGGCGGGGGCAAGACCCCCCCCCCCCGCCCAGCCGCAGCACCCAGCCCCGGCGGCCAGCAGCCACAGCACCCACCCCCAGCGGCCAGCAGCCACCGCAGCCGCAGCACCCAGCCCCGGCGCCACGCCGCCGGCCCGGCGGCCCGCGCCCGCCGCCGGCGCCCCAGCGGACCCCGCACGGGGAAGACGCCGCCGGCCGCCCGCCGCGCCCCCGCCCGCCCGCCGCACCGCAGCCCGCGCGAGCCCCGCCGCCCCCGCCACGCCCCCAACACCCCCCCCAACCGCGACCGAAACACCCCGAGGAAACGGGGCCCGACGCCACGCGCGCCGCCCCCCCCGCCCCGGCGCCCACCCGCGCACCCGCCAGGCGCACACGGGCGCCGCCCACAGCCCCGGCGCCCCCGCCCCGCCCGGACCGCCGCGCGCCCCCGCGGCCCGAGCCGCCGGCGGCGCACGGGGGCGGCGCCGGCCGCGCGGGGGCAGGGCGGGGGGGAGCCGACCAGCCCGGACCGCGCACGGCCGCCCCCCGGGAGCCCGGCGCCGCGCCGGCGAGCCGGGCCCCCCGGGCCCGCAGCGGCACGCCCCAGAGGGGCGCACGGCCGCCCGCCGGCAGACAGGCCGCCGCCGGACAACGCCGGACGCCGCCGGACCAGCCCGCGGCCCCAGCGCCCCGGAGAGCCGGCCGCCCCGGGCCGGCCGCCGCCGCGGGCGCCGCGCCGCGGGGGCCGCGGCGGGGCGGGGACCCCGGGCCACCCGCGCCGCGCCGGGAGGGGGGCCGAACGCCCCCGGCGGCCCCGGGCCCGCAGGCGGCGCGGCGACCGCCGGCCCCACCCGCGCGGGGCCCGGGGCAGGGGAGGGCCGCCGCGGGGGGGGCCGCGGGGCGGGGAGGGGGGGCGAGGCGGGGCGGGCGGGGCGGCGGGCGGCGGGACCGGCGGCGGGGCGGGCGCGGCCCCCAGGGCGGCGCGGCGCGGCGGCGGCCGCCGCGCCGGGACGACCGCGGACCGGCGCGGGGAAGGACCGGCGGCCGCACGCAGCGGGGCGGGAGGCGGGGGGGCGGGACGGGGACGCCGACGAGGACGGGGACGGGGACCGGACCGCGAGGGCCGCGCGCCCAGAGCGCAGCAACGCCCACAGGGCGCCGGCGAGCGCCCAAAACCGGGGCGGCGAAAACGGGACCGGCGGCGCGCCGGGGCCGCGCGGCCGGGCGGCGCGCCGAGCCGAGCGAGCGGAGCCGCCAAAGGGCAGAGGACGACCGGCGGCGGGCGGAGCCCCAACCCAGGGCGCCCGCAGGCAGCGCAAAACGGCGGGGGAAACGAGGGGGGCGGACAGCCACGGGGGGCCCGCGAACCCCGCCCGGCCCCACGCGCCCGGCCACGCCCCGCCCGACACACAGCAGGAGGCCCGCAAACAGGCGCACCGCCAGGCCCAACCCGGCCGGCGGGGGCGAGGGGGGCGGGGCACGCGAAGGAGCGGGAAGAAACCGACGAGGCGGACCGGCCAGCACCACGGAACGGCGGGCGGGGGCGGCGGCCACCGACACCAGCGGCGGCGCGAGAGCCGGAAGGCAAAAGGAAAAGGCAGAAAGCCGCCCAGCCGACAGGGAAAACACCGGGGCCAGAACAGAACCCACCGGCAGCGGCGGCAACCAGGGCGGCGGGGGCCAGAAAAAGGCACCCAGGGGACCAAGGGCAGGGCCCCGGGGCGCCAGGGCAGGCAGGGGGCCGGGAGGAAGGCAGACGGCGCGGCGGCGCGCGGAAGGGGGGCAGGCGCAGCGCCAGCGCAACAGGCCGCGGGCCGCCCGCAGGCAGGCAGGCCGGGAAGGAGGCAGAGGGACGGAGCGGCGAGCCCAAGAGCGCGAGCAAGCGGCAGGCCGACAAAAAAAGGGACAGAAAGGCCGGCAGCAAGGAGCAACCAGCGGAGCGCAGGCGGCAACGCACCGGCGGCCCCGGGGGGGGGGCCGGGGAAGGGCAGGGAGAAGAGGGGCGGGGGGCGGGCCGGCGGGGGCAAGACGCCAGACCAGGCGGCGAAGGAGAGCACAGCGGGGGGGAGCACCGGGCGAGACAGCAAACCACGCGGGAGAGGGCCACAGAAAGCGGGGCCGGGGCGGCGGGGAGGGGCAAACGCAGACGCGCGACCGCCAAACGGGCAGGGCGCGCCGGAAGGACGAAGGCAAAAAACGACGGCGCCAGGGCGGGGAAGCGAGCCGAACGGCGGGAAAAGCAGAGGAGACGCGGAGGCGAGGGGAGACGGACGGGGGGGCGAACGAGCAGGGGCCCAGGCACAAGCGGGGGCCAGGCGCGGCCAGGACGACGGAGGGGGAGGCCGGGACGAGCAGGACGCAGGACAGGACGAGCAAGCGGAGCGGCCACGCCGGGCGCGGGGAGAAAAACAGAGGGGCAAAGGGGACAGAGGCCCAGGGGAAAAGGGCAGCCAGGAGAGGAAGACCAGCGGAAGAAGAACGACCAGAAGAGGGGGCGCCAGAACAACGACCGCGGAAGGGCCAGGCCCGGGAAGGAAGGGGAGAAACAGAGAGAGGAGGGAGCGGGGGGAGGGACAGGGAGGGGGGCGGCCACAGGAGCAAGGGAGGCGAGGAGGCCGACACCAAGAAGGCCGGCCGGGCAGGGGCAGCCAGCAGGGAGGGCCAGCAACCCGCGCCCGGGCACACACCGGGGGGAGACAAAGCGCGGGGCGGCAGCAAGGGCGGGACAACGCAGGCAACGGCGGCGCGGGGGGGCGCGGGGCGAGGGGACGCGGGGGGCCAAGGCGCGGGCAGCGAAGCACCCAGGGCAGCGGACCCGGCCAGGGAGGCAAGGGCCAGGGGGCCGGGCAGCGAAGCGCCCAGGGCGAGGGGGCAGCGGGGGAGGGCGGGGGGGGGGGGGGAGCAGGGCGGGGGGAGGCGGCGGGGGAGGGCGGGCCAGGGGCGGCGGGGGAGGGCGGGGCGGGGGGGGGAGGAGGGCGGGACGGAGGCGGCGGGGGGGGGGGGGGCGGGGCAGCAGGGGGGCGGGGGCGGGGGGGCGGGGGCGGGAGCAGCGGGGGGGCCGGGGGCGACAGGGGCAGCAACAAGGGGGGCAGCAGGGGGACGGGGGGGGCGGGGGCAGGGCGGGCAGCAAGGAGGGCGGGAGGAGGAGGGAAGACGGGGAGGGCGGGGCGGGGGGGCGAGCAGGGCAGCCAACAGAGCCGGCGCCGCGGGCCACAACCGCAACCCGCGACCCGCGGGCCCACCCCGGCACCCGCCCACCCACCCAGACGGGGAGCAGGCGCACGCGCCGGGCCCGAGGGGGGGGGAGAGGGGGCAGGGGGGGGAACGAGGGGCGAGCGGGCGGGGGCAGGGCAAAGGGGGGGGAGGGCAACAGAGGGAAGACGGCAGGCCCGAGCCAGACCCGAACCGAGGCAGACGCGGGCCAGGGCACCGCAGAGGGGGCAGCAAGAGCCAAAGCGAGGGCGAGGAAGGGAGCGCGGAACAGGGCCCGAGGGCCACAAGAAAGCAGAAGGAGGGCAACACGCGCAGCGGAGCAGAACACGAGCGGGGGGGCAAAGACAGGAGACGAGGAGCCGAGGGGCGGCGGACGGGCGGCGGCCAAAGAGCGGGGGACAGGCGCAAGGGGGAGGGACGGCGGAGCGGGGCGACGCCAAGCGGGACGACCAAGACCGCGGAGCCAGGAACACCACGCGGGGGGCGCGCGGAGAAAGCCACGCGGGCGAAGGCCGGAAAGGGAGGGCAGGACCGGCAGAGCAAGCAGGAGGAGCAGGCGAAGGACCAAGAAGCAGGAGAGGAGGCCCGGCAAGAAGAGGCAAAGCCCAGCAAGGAGAGCCAGACAAGGGGCAGCACCGAAAGCCGAGCCGCACCACCGCCACAGGGCGCCGGCAACCGGGGGGGCCGGCCGGGGGGAGGCGGGGAGGCAAAAACGGGCGAACGGGGAGCGGAGGGCGAGGCAGCGGGCACCAGGGGAAACAAGGGGGAGAGGAGAGCGCAGAGGGAACCGGACCGAGGCAAGGCGGGAGGAAGCGCCGCCACGCGGGGCGCCAAGGGCGGAAGGCAAGCCGGGCGCAGAACGCAGGAGGAGGCCGCACGGGGACCGGGACAGCCAGAGGGCAGGAGGCGAGGGGAGAGAGGCCACAGGGGGAGGCAGGGAGACGCAAAACGAGGACCAGACAAAGGAGGACAGAGGCGGGGAACGGAAGGAGGCACGCGGAGCAAAACGCACGGCGGCACAGGGGGCGGCGGGGAGAGAAGACGGCCAAAGGGGAGGAGGGACCAAGAACGAGGGGCACAGCGGGACCAGGGGGCAGGAGGAGGACCAGGAGGACCGAGGCGACGGAGGGGGGCGGAGACCGGAGGCGGAGGAGAGGGGGCGGACGGGAAGAGGCACCAAGGAGAGAGGCACGAGAGAGGGGCACCGGCCGGGGCCACAGCAGGAAAAGGAAGCGCAACAACGGGGAAAGGCCCGAGGGGACCGCCAAGGGCGGACGGGGGCAGAGCCACAAAGGCGGGGGCCAGGGGCGGGGGCAGGGAGGCAGGGAGGCGGGGGAAAAGAGGGAGGGACACGCGCCAAGGACAAGGGGGAGGGGGGGGGACGGGGGGACGGCACGCGAAGCACGCCAGGCAGGACGGGGACAGCCCGGCCAGGGAAGAGGACACGAAGCAGCGGGAGAGGACGAGCGGGAACAGGGCCGCCGGAGAGCGAACGAGGGGAGCGGAAGCCAGCGGACAGGGGGGCGCGGGCCCAGAGAGGGGGGCGCAGAGGGAGCGAGGGAGAGCCAGAGCACAGGCCCGGGACAGGAGCAGGGCGGGAGGGAAAGGGCACCCAGGGGAGAAAACGAGGGCAGAGAGCGGGGGGACACCGCGCCCAGCGGAGGCGCGAAGGGCGGGCAAGGCCGACGAGGCGGCGGGCAACAGCAGGGACCCAGCAGGAGAAGAGCCGGGACCAGCCAAGCCAGGCGAGGCAAGGGGAAGGGGAGAGGGGACACCCAGGGCAGGGCGCGGGGCGCGCAGAGGGGGACAGAGCCAGAAGGCGGCGGCAGGGGGCGGCCGGGAGGGGGGGCCGAGGCCGAAGGGGAAAGGCACAAGAGGGAAGCGAGGGCAGAAAAGGGAACACCCAAGAGGGCAGGAACAACACGGCAGGCGGGGGAGGCGGGGCGAAAGGGAAGGAGAAGACACACCCGGCACACAGCACGCGGGGCACACGGCGGGGCAGGCCCCCGGACCAGGGAAGGGGGGGGCCGGGGGGAGACAAGGGAGGGGGCGGGAGACCCAAGGCCGGCAGGGAGAGGGCCAGCAGGCGCAGACGGGCCAGGACAAGCGGGGAGGGGAAGAGCAGGGGAGCGGGGGCAAGGGGAGGGCGGGGCGGGGGAGGCGGGCCGCGGGCCGAAAACGAGAGGAAAGCGACGAAACCCGAAAACCGAAAGGGAGCCCCGACACGAAACCGAAACGCAAACCGAAACGCAAACCGAAACGCAAAAACCGAAACGCAAACCGAAAAGCAAACCGAAAAGCAAACCAAGGGCGAAACCGGGACGGACACCCGAGGAACCCGGAAGCGGGCCGGGCGGGGCCGGCACCGGGAGGCGGGGCAGGGAAACAGCCAGCAGACCAGGGCGGAACGCAACAAGGCAAGGGAGGGCCAACACGGACACAACGGAAGCGGGGCGAAGAGCGAGCGAGCAAAGCAAGGCCGAGAGCGGCCAGGCCGCAGGGGCAAACGGAGGGCGCCCACGCGGGGGGCAAGCACGGGGCGAGGACGAAACGGAGGAAGGGGCGAGGCAGGGACGCGGGGAGCCGCCAGGACGAAGAAGAGCGAAAGCCGGGGGGCAAGGCCACGGGGGGAAGAGCAAAAGGGGACCGGCGACAACGGGGGAGGAGGCAAACGGCGGAGACGCAGCACCGAGGCGCGCGGCCCGGAGCAAAGGCGGCGGCGGGCCAGGGGCCGAACGGCAAACGAGGGAGCAACAAAGGGAGAGGCGGGCGGGAGGGGAGCCAGACAACAGACCGGGACCAGGCGGGGACCACAAGGGGAGGACAGGGCAGCAGCCGGACGGGGGCAGCGGACCCCAGCGGGCAGGCGCCGACCGGGAAAAACAGCCCAGAGGGCCGGAACGGGGCGGAAGGGAGGGAAGGGGACCGGACGCGGGCGAGGAGAAAAAGAGGGGAGCGGGCAAGGCAGGGGAAAGGCAAGACAAGGCGGCGAGGGGCGGGCAGCGACGGAAGCGGGGCCCGCACGCAGAGGCACGGGGCAGCAAGGGGGCCAGGCACGAACGGAGGGACGGAGGAGGAGCAACGGCGAAGGAGCGGACGAGGCGGAACGGCCGGGGAAGGCCACCAGGGGCCAGGGCGGGACAGGAGGAACCCAGGACAGCCGACCCAGGGCAGAAGCGGGAAAGAGGCGCAGGGCGAACAGGAAAGAGGGGGCCCAAAGCGGGACACCACGGGAAAGGGGACGCGCAGGCGCGGACCGCGACGCCGGAGCGGAGAGAGAGGACACACCGCAGAGCCCGGCAACAAGGCGGACACACAAAAGGGCAAGGACAGCGAGGGGCGAGAGGGGGACAAGACGGGGAGGGGCGGAAGAGAGGCACCGCGAAGCGAGACCGGGAAGGGGCCCGGGGGGGGGCACGGGAGCCAGGGCCGGGAGCGGAGGGCCCGAAGAGAAACCCAGGCAAAAGCGGCAAGACCCAGAAGGGGCAGAGACCGAACACAGACGAGAGCGGACGACGCGCCCGCCGAGGCCGGCCGCAGCAGCAGGGCAGGCCGCGCGGGGGGAGAGCAGCGCCGGGCAGGCGCGGGAGGAGCCAAGCAGGCAGGCGGAACGGCGGGAGAAAAGCGAGGCAGGCAAACGGAGGCAGGCCCCAACAGAGGCACCACCCCGGGCAGCACGGAAGCGGGGGCGGCGGGGGCCGAGGGACGAGGAGGAGGGAACGAAGGCCAAGAACGCCCCCCGGACGCAAAAGGGACGGGAGGAGCGCCGGACGGGGGGGGCAAGGAGGAAAGAGCACAAGGGCACAGGGGCACGAGCCGGGGACCCAGCGACAGGGGCACGGGGACGGGCCGCCCGGCGGGCGGGCAGGGGCCGGCGGCCGACCAGAGGGCAGCCGGACGACGGCCGGACGGGGCGAGCGGGGCCGCAGGCACAGGAGGGGAGCCGGAGGGGCACACGGACGAAGCCGGCAGGCCGACGGGGAGCAGGCGGGCCGCGGAAGGGGCCAGAGCCCCGGAGGACGAAAGCGAAAAGGCAGCCGCAGGGAAGACACACGCGCCCGGGGGGGGGGGGGGCGGGAGGGCGAAGGAGGGGGGGGGAGCGGGGACAGGGGCGGGGAAAGGGAGGAGGACAGGGCCGGGGGGAGCAGCGGCAGCGGAGGACGGACGGGCGGCAGCGGACGGACGAGCCCCACCACCGAGGCCCCGCAAAAGGGACCACAAGGGGCAGCAGGGAAGGGCCACAGCGACGCACCACCGCCACGCCAGGGACGGGGCCAACGGACACGGGGCAGGGACACCGCGCGGGAGCCAACACCCAACGGACGCAGCGGAGCACAAGGCGCGGAGCGGCGACGGGCAGAGGGAGCAGGACGAGCGGACAAGGCCCGCAAGGACCGGAGGGACAAAGCAGCAAACGGCAAGCGCGCCCGGAGAGCGGAGCCCAGGCGACGGGGACCCCGGAAGCAGCGCGGGGCGGGGCACAAGCAGGCCAGCGCGGGAAAGCGGGCGAGCGGCGCAGAGAGGGACAAGGCAGGGCGGGCCGAGCCCAGCGGCGGCGCCGGCGCAGAGGGGCGGCGGAAGCGACGACGGGAACGGCGGGACACCAGGGCAGGCAGCAGAGAGGGCACCGCACGGCAACGGGCAGCCGCAGCAGCAACAGAGGCGCGGCGGCCACGGGCAACACGACGCCCCAGGCGGGCCGCCGGCCCACCGGCAACAAGGGACGACCCCGGGGCAGGGGCGGGCGGGGGGGCCGACAGGAGGAAGGGGGGCGAGCAGCAGGCGGGCCCAGAGGCGCCGGGGGCAGCGGCGGCACGGGCAGCACCGCAGCGGCGGCCCGGAGCGGCCCGGGCGACCCCGGGGGCAACCCCACCACCCCGCCCAGGCCCGCGCAGGCGCCCCGCCCCGCCCCACCCCGCCCCGCCGCCCGGCCGAGGCCCGCACAACAGGCCCCGCCCCGCCCCGCCCAACAGCGCCGCCCAGCAGCCCCACCACAGCGGCCCGGGCCCAGCGGCCCCCGCAGCCCCACCAGAGGAGGAGGGCAGGGGACGAGCAACGCCCGGACCAGCCAAGCGCGGGGGGGGGACCCCAGCGAGCAAGGGCGACCAAACACCCGGCCAAGGGACCGGGGGAGGGAAGAGGCGCGGAAGAAACCCCGGGAGGGGCGGCGGACCAGCCGCAAGCCGCGGCCACCAGGGGGCCCCGCCGAGAAGAGGGGGCCGACGGCCAGAGAGGGGGCCAGCAGCCAGGCAACGGCGCGGCGGGGGGCCGCGCGGGGGGGCCCCGGCGACGGACCAAAGCAGCGAAGCCACGGGGGCGACAGGCAGGGGCGACGGCGACGGGGGGAGGGGACACCGAGGCCCGACCGGGCACGGCGCGGGGGCAGCAACCCGGGGGGCGGGGAGAGAGGGGGGGGGAGGGGGGCAGGGGAGGGAAAGGGGGGAAAAAGGAGGCCGGGCCGGGGAGACCGGGCCGGGAGGGCAAAGGCACGGAGAACCCGCCCCAACCGGCGAACGAGAACCCACCCGGGCAACGACCCCACCAAAGACAGGGCCGGCGCACGCGAGACGGGGACGGCCGGGGGGGCCGCAGCAAGAGGCGGCAGACCAGGCAGGAGGGGGGCGGAGGAGCCGCGGGGGGCGAGACCGGGAGGAAAGGGACGGGGGCAAACGCGCAGACGCCGCAGCAGAGGGGGGGGGGCACACGGGGAGGCGAGGGGGGGGGGGGGGGGGGGGGGGGGGGGGGGCGGGGGGGGGGGGGGGGGGGGGGGGGGGGGGGGGGGGGGGGGGGGCCCGAAGCCCCCACCCCAACACACCCGCGCGCGCCGCGCGCCCGGCAGACACGCAACGCGAGCCCGAACCCGAACCCGGGGGCCCGACCCACGCGGGCCCACGGGGACCGGACGAGGGGGAGGGCGGCAAGAAGGGCAGGGAAGGGCGGCGGAGGAGGGAGCGGCAGCGGCGGAGGGGCGACCCAGAGCCAGCCCCGCCACCAGAGGACCCGCAGCGGCCAGAGGACGGGGACCAGCGGCCCAACCAGAGCCAGGGGCGGGACGGCGCAGGGGGGAGGCGCAAGCGGGCAAAAAAGGCGCGGGGAGGGGAGGGGCAGCAGGGGGCACGAGGGAGGACAACACGGCAGGGCGCAGGAGGGAGGCGCGGCGCACGGAGGACCGCGCGGGCGGCGACGGGCCGCCCAGCCGCCGCAGCGGCAGCAGCACGCGAACGGGGCCGGGGACGGCAGCCGGCACCGGCGAGGGCGGCACGCGGCGGGGCGGCAGGGGCAACAACCGCAGGCAGCGGGGAGGGGCGGCGGGGGCAGGCAAGCAGCGGGGGAGGGCGGGGGAGGGCGGCCAGCACAAGACGGGCAGGGGGACGAAGAGCCCCAGCAGCGAGGGCCGCGGAGCGGACCGGGCAGCAGCGACGGCGGCGGACAGAAAGGAGGCACGGCCGGGCCGCCGGCGGGACGGCCCGGCGGAGGGGGAGGACACACCCGGGGGGGCGGGGCACGGAAAGGGACGCCGGGCGACAACACCGCCAGCACGGGGGCGGGCGGCGGGCAGCGGAGCCAGAAACGACACCAAGCGCCAGGGACGCCCGGCACCGCGCAGAAGGGCAGGCAGAGCGACGCAACAGCCACCGACCAGACGGGCGGGGAGGCAGGGGCCGCGAACGGGGCGCCCCGGCAAGCACAGGCGACCGCCAGGGGCAACGCGCGGCGCGGGGGGGAGGCCCACGAGGGCCAGGGCAAGGAGAGCAGGGGCGCACAGGCGGCCGGGCAGCGCCGGGAGGGGGGCGGCGGGAGGAGCGACACAGGCAGCAGCAGAGCCAACAGCAGCCAGCGGGGGGGAGGGCACCCCCGGCGGGAGACGACCGGACGGCCACAACGGAGGAGGAGGGCGAGGACGGCAGCGCGAGCGCGGGCGCAGACGCGAGCGCAGACGCGAGCGCGGACGCGGGCGCGGACGCGGGCGCGGACGCGGAGGCACGGGACAGCGGCGACGGCAGGGGGGAGGCGGGGCCCCGGAACGGGGCGGGCGCGGCGCACGCGCCAACCGCGGGGGAGGGCGAGCAGGAGGGGGAGGAGGCACGGGACAGCGGCGACGGCAGGGGGGAGGCGGGGCCCCGGAACGGGGCGGGCGCGGCGCACGCGCCAACCGCGGGGGAGGGCGAGCAGGAGGGGGAGGAGGCACGGGACAGCGGCGACGGCAGGGGGAGGCGGGGCCCCGGAACGGGGCGGGCGCGGCGCACGGGCCAACCGCGGGGGAGGGCGCGCAGGAGGAGGCGGAGGCGCGGGGGGACGAGGAGGAGGCAGAGGAAGAGAGGGAGGAGGGGCAAGACCCGGAAAGGGAGCCGGAAGGGCAAGGGAAGGCAGAGGCGAGCAGCAGCGGGGAGGAGGGGGAGGACAAGGGGAGCCCAGGGGGGGAAGCGAGCGAGGCGAGCCCGAGGGGGAGGGGGCGGGAGAAGGGGACGGCAGGGGGACGACGAGGGAGAGGAGCAGGGGGCCCAAGGAGGAGGGCCCCGCGGGAAGGCGGGCCGCGGACAACAGGCCAGAGCAGACGAGGGAGCGCGAGAGCGCAGGGAGGGGAGGGGGAGGCGGCGGGACAAACGGGGGGGGGGAGGAACCCGCACGGGAGGGACCAGAGGGGAGGGGAGAGGGCGAAAGGGCAGGCCAGAGAGAGGCGCAGAAGCGGCAACCAGACAAAGGCCGGGGCAAAACAGGGAACGAGGACGGGGGCGACACCACGCCCACACGCCCCCACGCACGGAGCGCCGGCGCCCGGGGCCGGAGGCGCGCCGGGCCAGGCCCGGCGGGGCGCGGGCGCCCAGGGCCGGCGGCGCGCCGGGGCCCAGGGCCAGCGGGGCGCCGGCGCCCAGCCGGCGGGGCCCGCCGAGCAGGCGGGGAGCGGGGCGGGGGGGGGGGAGGGGGGGCGGGGAGGGCGAGCGGGCGGGACGGGCCGAAGAGCCAACGAGGGCAGGGGGAAACAAGAGGAGGCCGAGCAGGGGGGGCGGGGGCCACGGGAGGGGCCGGGGGGAGCGCGGAGGAAGGGCAGGGGCGGAGGGAACGGCGCCGGCCGGGCAAGGCGGCCGGAGCGGAGACGAGAGAGGGGGCAGAGCGGGGGGAAAGGAGGAACAAAAGGGCCGAAGGAGCGCGCGGAAGGGCGGCAGCGCAGGGCGGAGGACGGGGCACGCCCAAGCCCAACGGAAGCCGCGCCCAAGCGGGGCGCGCGCGCACAAACAAGGCAGGAAGGACAAGACGGAAAGGAGACAGCAGAGCCGAGGGCAGAGGAGAGGGGCGGCCAGGGGCCAACGGAACAGCAGAGAGCCCAAAGCGGGGAGGGGCCGGGGGGCCAGCCAAGCAACAGAGACGACGAGCAGGGCACCGAGAGAACGGCGGGGGACAAGGAGGAGCAGCCGGGGCGGAAGCCGGGCGCGCCGGGCGGGGGCGCGCCACAACGAGGAGGGCGCCCAAGAAGCCCAAGGCGAAGGCGAAGGCGAAGGCGAAGCCGACGCCGACGCCGAAGCCGAAGGCCCAGCCGAGGCGGCCAGAGCGCCCGCCACCGCCAGCGAAGGAGGCGAGAGACGGGAGGCGGGGGGGCAAGAGCGGGAAGGCGGGCGCGGGAAGAAGGGCAAAGGCGGGACAGACGGAGGGCGAAGGGGCCCGGGCAGCCGCGAAAAGGGAAAGACGGAAAAGGCGGACGGGCAGAGGAACGGCAGCGGGGGGGAGGGCACGGAGGGCGCGGAGGGCGGGCGGACAGCAGCGGCGAGGGCCCGGAGCGGCGAGGGCGGGGGGAGGACGCCGAGGGCCGCAGGCCACAGACGGGGCGGGCGGACAGGGGAGCAGGGAGCGGCAGGGAGGCGGGGCAGAGCGGGGGGGCGGCGAGGGCGGGGCGAGGGCGGGGCGAGGCCGGGGCGGGCAGGGCAGCGCGAACGAGCAGGGGGGCCCCGGGAGGGGGGAGGCCGGGACGGCAGGCAGCCGCCAGGGAGGGCGGACGGACGGGGGGAGGGGAGGGCGACGACACCAAGGGGAAGAAGGCGGCGAGCGGAAGGGCCAAGGGCAAGCGGCGCGACGCGGCGGCAGGCACGAAGAACAACGGGCGCCCACGGCAGCCCGAGGACAAGGCACCACAGAGGGGCGGGGCGGAGGGGCGGACGGGAAGCGCGAGCCGGCCGGGGGCGCAGAAGGAGAGAACGAAGGAGAGAGAGCAGGCGGGCGGGGCGGGGAGGAACGGGAAGGACGGGGGGAGGAAAGGCAGGGGCGGGAGAAAAGGCGGGGGGGGAACGCAGGGGGACGCCGGCGGGGAGGGGAGGAGCGGCCACCAGAAGGAGCACCACGGAGCCCGGCACGAAGGCAGGGGCCGGGCCGGGAACGGAGGCAAAACCCGGAAGGGCAGGGCACAGGGAGAAGGCAACGGGGGGGGGGGGGGGGGGGGGGGGGCGGGGGAGGGAAGGGGAGGGAAGCAGGGGGAGGGACAAAGAGAGAGAAAACCCGGACACACGGACGGAAAGAAAGAAGCGCAGGCAGGGGGGGCGCCGGAAAGAAAAGGAGGGCGCCACGAGAGGCGAGGAAGAGGAGGGGGGGGACCAGACCGCGGACCGACAGGGCGGGAGGCCCAGGGAAGGCGGCGGGGAAGGGGAAGAGCAAGGGGCGCAGGGGAGGAGGGAGGAAGGGGCGGAGCCCGCCCCACGCGGGGGCCCGCAAGCACCAAGCGGGGGCCCGGCCCGGCCCCCCAAAGCAGCCACACGGCCCACCGCGCGGGCCCGGCGGCGGGAAGCCAGGGCGCCCGACGGGGCGGAAACCCCGCACACAGGAGGGCAAAAAACAAACCGCACGGAGGGCACCAGGGACGGAGCAACGAGGCGCGGACACAGAGGGGGCGGCCCCCCAACCGGGGGCGGCGACCACACGGGCACAGGGGGGCGCCAAAGGCGGAAAAGCAAAGGGCGACGCGCAGGGCGGCCGGGGCGGCGACAACGAGAGAGGCGAGGCCAGGCGGGAGGCAGAACGGGAGGAAAAGAAGACGGAAGCCGAGAAGGGCAGGGGGAGGAAAAGGAACGAGGAGGGAGCGAGCGAGGAGCGAGGAGCGAGGCGGGAGGGGCGAGACAGGCCCGGGGAGACGGAGGAGGGGAAAACAAGCGGGGCGGGGGGCAGGGGAGGAAGAGGCCCGGAGAGGCGGAAGGCGGGGAGAGGGCGGGGGCCCGGGCCCGGGGGACAGCAGCGGGGGGCCCCGCGGGAGCCAGCGACGGAGAGGGACGGGGACGCGGGGGCGCCACAGGCACCACCACCGGAGCGGGAGGCCGCGGGCGGGGCCGGGGAGGCGCACGGGGGAGGCGCAGCGGCGGCGGAGGCCAGGGAAGCCACGGAAGCGGGAGGGGCAGCAGCCGGCGGCAGCACCAGCAGCGGACCCGGGGACGGCGGCAGGGAGGACCGGGAGGCGCCACCAGCGCCGACGACGAGGGGGGCACCAGCAGCAGCAGCAGCAGCAGCAGCACGCGCGCCCAGAGGGGGGGCGCGGGGGCGCGAGGGCGAAGGGCGAGGGAGAAGGGCAGGAGGGAGGCGAGCGGCAAGAGAAGGCGCAAGGAGGAGCAGGGGCGCCCACAGCCGGGGGGCCGCCACAGCAGCGGGGCGAACCGGGGGACGGGCAAGGGGAAGGGCCCGGGGGGCGACGCACGCAAGGGGCGAGACAGGCCGAGCGGCAGCGACGGGCAGACCCACGAGCCGGACAGCAAAAGCCGGAGAAGGACAGGCAAGGGCCGGAAGAAGGGGGAGGGCCGGCAGGGGAGGGCCGGGGGGGGCGCGACGGCCCCGGGGGGCGGAGAGAGCGGGGCAGCGACAGGGACGGCGGGAAGCAGGACCCGCCGCGCGCCGACGACGGGGACAGCGAGCGCCGGGACGGCAACCCGGGGAACAAGGCGAGGACGAAGGGCGGGGGAAGGCCAGGGACAGCCCGGCGGAGCGCGGGGGCGGAGCGCGGGGGGGGAGGGGACGAGAAAAGGGCGCAGCAGAAGGGGAAAGCACCAGGGCAGCACCCAGCGGGAGAGGACGGAGCAAGAGAAGAGGGGCGCCCAGCGGGGACGACGAGAGAGGACGGGGGCAGAGCCGGGGAGGACCAACGACCACGCCGGGGACACACAACGACCACGCCGGGGACGAGACAGGAAGGGCGGCGCGCGGCGGGGCGGGACGAGCAAAAAGCCGGGGACAAAGACCGGGGAAGGGGCGGAGAAGGGGCGAGGGGGAAGGGGCAACGGGAGGAGGCCCCGGCGACGAAGGCCCCGCAGAGACAGGCCGGCAGCAGCGAGGACGCCAAGAGGCGCAGCGCGGCGGGAGGAAGGAGGGGCCGGGGGCGGAGGGCGGGAGGGCCAAGCCGGCGGACGCGCGCGGGCGGGGCACAGCGGAGGACGCGGCGCGCCGGGAGGGCCCCGGGGAGGAGGGCAGGCGCCGGGCCAAGGGCGGCGCACGGAGCGGCCAGGGGGCAGCAGGAGGGGGCGACCCAGACCCGGAACGGGCGGGGGGGCGCGGCGGAGGGGGGCGCGGGGGGGGAGGAGGGAAGCCGCGGCGGCCCCAGGGAGCAGGGAGGGGGCGGCGGAGGAGCCCAGCAGGGGCGACGGGGGGGAGGGGGCCGCCGGGAGCAGCAGCGGGCGGGGAGCAGCGACCGCGGCAGCCACCAGGCCCAGCAGCGCCAGGGAGGCCACCCGCCCACCCGCCGCAACGGAAGCGGAAACAGCAGCAGAAGCGGCAGAGGCAGGGGAGGAGCAGCAGCCGGCGGGAGGACCGCAGGAGGAGCCCGCGGGACCCAGCGCGGGGGGGGCGAGGGGGCGACAACGCGGACGACAGCAGCAGCAGCAGCAGCGGGCGGCGGCACCCAGCGAGGGCCAAGGCGGGGGGGACGCGGGGGCCAGCGGCCGGGCGGGAGCGGACCGGGCAGGCGCGGGGGGGGAGGGGAAGGCGCGGGAGCGGGGGGGCGGAGCGGGACGAGCGGCAGGGGGGACGCAGGCGGCCGGGAGGGCAGAGGACGGGGGGGCAGAGGAAGGAGACGGCCGCGGAGGCCGCGGACGACGGGGCCGGGGCGAAGGAGCACGGGGCCGACAGGACGGGGCGGGCGGGGGCGGGGGGACGCACGAGGCGGCCACGGACGGGCGGAGGCGAAGCGGGGCGGACGGGCCCGGCGAGAAGGAGCCGGGCCGGGGGAAGGCAGGCGGGGAAGCCCAGGACAACGCAGGGAAGGCGGGCGCCGGGGCGGCGGGGAGGCGGGGGAAGGAGCGCCGGGCGAAAGGGGAGAGGGGGCGGGGGGCAAGCGGGCGGGCGAGGACGACCAGCGGGGCCGGCGGGGGACGGGCACAACAGCGGCGCGGAAGAAGGGGAGGCGGGACGGCAGGCGCGGAGGACGGGGGGCGACGGGGGGCGACGGGCGGGGAGAAGCGGGGCAACGGGCGGCGGACAGCAAGGAAGGCGGCCGGGAGGGGCAAGGCGGGGGCGCGAGACACACGGGGGCCGGGGCAGCGGGGGCGGACACGAGCCGGGACCGGAGCGGCCAGCAGGGGAGACCCGGGACGGGCCCAGGAGCGGCAGAGGGGGGACGACACGGGGGAAGCCGGCGGAAGGGGAGGGGCAGGGGAGGGCGACGGGGGCGGCGGACAAGAAACGCCCGCCAGCAGCGCCGGACGGGGAGCGGAGGGAGGCGAGGGCAGCCGGAGCGGGCGGCGCGGGAGGGAGGAGGGGACAGGGGACAGGGGGGCGGGGAGACAACCACGAGCGGGCAGGGCAGCACGCCCAGCAAGGGGAGCACGGAGGCAGAGGAGGAGGAGCGGGCGAAGCGGGGGGAGCCACAGGGCAACGCCGGGGGGGGCAAGCGCAGGGAGGCAGAAGCAGGGCCCAGACGGGGGAACGGAAGCACCAAGGCCGGGACCAGGCAGCAGAAGAAGCCGGGGGCAAGGGCCGAGCAGAGCCGGAGGGGGGCGACCGGACAAGGGCCAGGGAAGGAGGCGGGAGGAGCGCGCAAGGAGGCCGCGAGGAAGGAGGCCAAGGAGAGCCGAAGGCGGGGCGGGGAGGAGAACGACAGGGGGAGCGGCGGGGGGGGGGGAGAAGGAGAAGAAGAAGAAGGGAAGCCGAGGAGACGGAGGAGGAGGAGGAGAAGCGGCGGCGGCGGCGGGGCCGAAGAGGCCAAGACGAGGAGGGAGGGGGAGGCCAGGAGGGGGAGGAGGACCCCGGCGGCGAACCCGCCGCCGCCGCGGCGCCCCGAGCCCAGCGCCGGGCAGAGGGGCCGAGGGAACGAGCAACGGAAGACGAAGAGGGCCAAGCGAGGGGGGCGAAAAGAACCACGCAAAGGAGCAAAACCAAGCAAGCAAGGACGGCAAAAACCAGAGAAAGCACGCAGCGAAGCAAAGGCCAAGGCCAAGGCGCACGCCGAGGCCGAGGCCGGGGCGGCGGAGCAAAGAAAAAGGAGGCCAGAGGAGAAAAGGCAAGCAGAGCACCGCGAGAAAGGAAGAGGGAACCGAACCCGAAAAAGAAACCAAAGGGAAACACGCACCAAACGCAAAGCCAAGACAACACGCCAAACGGACAGGAGACAAGCGGCACGAGAAAAGAGCCAGAGAGGAAGGAACACAGAGGACGCGGAGAGAACGGAAAGGACGGAAAGGGAGCCGGACCGGGGAAAGGGAAGGACGGGCGGACGCGCACACAAGGACGCAGGAAAAGGCAGCGCGAGCAAAGGAGAAAGAAAAGCAAGCGACAGGGCGAGGGCCCAAAAGGAGCCCGGGGGAACACAGGGACGGGGGCAAGCCCAGAGACGAACAACAGAGGCGGCGGGGAACACAGAACCCCCAGGCGAAGCAAGGCAAACACACCAGACGCAAGAAGGAAGAGGAAGGAACACACCAACCACGCACACGGAACGACACAGACAGCGGCCAAGGGAAGCGAGGCCACGCGCCAAAGGCGAAGACAGAAACGAGGAGCGCGCCACAACGCGCGAGACAGACGCAAACAGACGCCCACGGGACGCAAGGCAAGACAGCAGAGACCAACAAGCGCCGGACGAAAAGGGGCGGCGCCGCCCAACCGCCAAGCGACGAAGGAAGCCCGACGGGCACAACGCCAAAAAAAGAAGGAGGCCACACCAGAGAGCGGAGGGAGCGCGGACACCCCGACGGGGCCCACACAGGGAGGGACGCCAAGCGGGCGACAGGGCGAGACCAACAAGCGAACAGCCCGGGGGAAGCAGGGCCGGCAGCGCCGGGGGCGGGGGCAGGGCCGGCAGCGCCGGGGCGCAACGACCCGGGGCAGGGCCGGCAGCGCCGGGGCGCAACGGGGGCAGGGCCGGCAGCGCCGGGGGCGGGGGCGGGGCCGGCAGCG